>JAJEJO010000124.1:432827-718502 GCA_020662805.1 Glaucomys volans | reverse complement strand
GTGATGTGGCTCCCTGACATGGGAAAGATGGATTAGAGAGGGCAAGAGTTAGTTGCTGAAGTCATTGCTTCTTGGGTCTGGATAAGACCATAGGAGAAATTGAGAGCCAGGAAAAGAGGCAAAAGGATTAGATCATCTTTCTAGCAGAGCTACTAGTAAAATAATGGGCTGCCATTCTCTAGCTGGGACCTTGGCAAATTGCTTTACCTCCCTGGTGCCTCAGTTTTCTCATCTTAAAATGATGATAATGATGCTTACCCTCCAGGGCTACTGTGAGGATCAAATGAGATAATGAGGTGAAAGTGGTTTGTGAACTAGGAAGCCTGTCCTCATGCAAACTGCTTCTGCTGCCTTGGGATACAAGCAGCAGGTAAGCCTTGTAGCTTCCTGTCTTGCAAAATGAACTTCACATCCTCTCACCTAGGGTCCAGGCTGAAGGTAGTGGTTGAACAAGATGATTCTTATCCAACCTATTTCAAAACTTCCTACCATGTTCTCTCTCACCTCTGGTAATAAAAGCCCAAAGCCTACAAACTGCCAAAAACTTGACCCTTTTGCCTTTCCTGTCTCTCAAAGGAGAAGCACAGGCAGTCTAGATAATAGATTTTACACTTTTCTCCTAAACAGATTGGATGTGCTGGCTGAGGGAGAGAAGGGCCTTTCTGTGAGACTCTCCTAACTGGGGCGTGCTGCAGATGCTGTTAAACTGCTTCCCTAGAGAGACAGCTGTTTTCTCAGGACCTCTTACCCCATAGTACTTGGTCACAGGTACATTAATGACTGCGCCTAAGTCAGAAGCCATACCTGCTAGGGACTGATTTTCCTCCTGAAGCACCGGTGAGGGGAAAGGCCTGGTCAGAGTTCTCACGACTGAATCATTTCCATGAGCTAATGTCTCCAGCTTTATGAGTCAGTGCTAGCCCAGGCATTGGTTTTGTAGGTTAAAAAAGGAGAGAGAGAGAGAGAGAGGGAGAGAGAGAGAAAAAATATGAATGCAGGTTAAACTCCTTTCCTGGAACTAGCTTGTACAGGGGGAAAGCAAGCTGAGCTCTCATCACATATTGATGTTTTAAAAATCTGGTATTGGTTCCTCTCTATCAGAATGTAGAATGAATGGAAGAGGTTAAAGTTAAGAAGAAGAAGAATAAAACCCTGTGATTTGTGTGTGTGTATATGTGTGTTGTTTTGCTTCAGGCGAAGTAGGTGAAATGATGTGTTTGGGAGATGAATGTTCTTGTAACAGGCAAGACGTAGCTTGCAGGAAAACATCTGTAACCAACCCATTCTGTGTGAGATAGGGCCAAGACTTGTTTGTGCTTCAGTGCCTGTTCAAACATGTCTAATTTTAAAAAGATTTATAAAGTTTTAGAGGATTCCTCTTAAAGTATTTTTTCCTTGTATAAAAGGCATACGTATTGATAGCCTGGTTAAAATATATAACCTCATAAAATTCAGGCATTCAAGCATTGAGCCCAGCATTGACCTATGTGGTACAAAAAATGTTTATCAGAATGAAGTGGGTATAATATTAGGAATATCAGGAGTAGTTCGTTTATCTACCTATTAATCCAGCAGTAGGCCAAAGTTATATTGTGCTTTCCAGGTTTTAAAATGTTCATGGTAGATATTTTGGAGAAAAAAAATCTCAGAAGTACCTGGATCTTTACTCTCAGCTACACTGAGGTATTGCTCAAAAGTTGTTTTAAAAAATAGCAGAAAACAGTGAAAATAGGCTTTACTAATATCAATATCAAATAAACGGATTTTCCATTCTCTCTACCACTCTTTGTCCTTTTGTTTTTCATATATAAAAGCAGATATCTTGTCACAAAGATGGGGGTTGGGTCTTAGTGTTTTTTTTTTTTTTTTTTTAAGTACACATTGCTATGTACCTTCTTAAATTGACGTGCTCTAATAAACTGATATTTTATGTCAGTGATGTACTTCTTCACACACACTTTGAGAAGAAAATTACAGGCATGCATTGTAATTTGTAACAAATATCCAGAGTTCATAAGAAAAACTACTTTTTCCCTTTCCCCACTGTTCCTTCAAATATGAGGGAAACTTAAAGTTCAATAGTTCTTTTTAGTAAAATGAATCATTTAAGCTTCCACAGGGTGAATTATTATAATAAGTTTTCTAGACCATAAACCCAAATCTTTCCATACTGTCTGAGCTAACTGTAAGTGTTGTATATATTAAGGACAAATGCTGCCCTCTGACTTGAAAATTCAGAAGTATTTTGTCGCTTAAATAAAGCCAAGTTGATTATATTTGATCAGCTTCTTGGAAAAGGCATTATTAGTTCACATCCAGAAATTGAATTTCCTTTTCATTCATCCATAATTGAAAATGATTTTATGGATACCAAAATGTTAACAGTGGGTCTCTGTAGCAAGCAAAATGATATATATTTTCCATTTTATTTTGGCATTCTAAAACACATACAATTTTTACTTGAGAGAAAATTTTATAAAATGCAGTATGAAAGAACTATACTGAAGTCTAGATCCAAGAGCAGTTCCCAAATAAAAATCTTTTAAAAATTTATCAGTAAATTTCAAGACATAACAGCTATGCATAGAGCACCATAATTACACAAAAAGACATTGTTAAAAATATTGCCTGAAGTATTTCAATCTTCTCAAAAGCTTCAAAATTCCTAGCCATTCAAACTGCCGTGAGCAAGTGAACATTCATAATGGTTCTTACAGGCTTTGCCCAACTTCCACCTTGAATGGTTCATACCATAAGCATGTGCACACCCATGCCATGATGCCTTTGCTGAAGCTAAGTTGAAGGGCCCATATTATTAGCTCTCAGTTGTCACTGTTCACTGAATAGGACTGATATTTTTAAAGTTTTTTTGTTTTGTTTTGTTTTGTTTTTTGTCCTGGGGGAATGAACTCAGGGGCATTTGATCACTGAGCCTCATCCTATTTTTATTTAGAGACAGAGTCTCACTGAAGTGTTTAGCCCCTTACTTTTGCTGAGGCTGGCTTTGAACTTAAGATCCTCCTGCCTCAACCTCCCCGTCCCAGGGATTACAGGCATTCACCACGGCACCTGGTAGTTTTAAAGTATATTTCTTGAGCGCCAAAAAGTATACTTTGAATAAAAACAGCTAGAACTCCTTGGTTTACTAGCTGGTATAACAAGCTAGTGGCCAGAGCCCTCTAATATTCAATTTCCTCCTCACTCAGATGGAAATAATCTCCCTTAGAGGTTATTGAGAGTTCAGTATAGGAAGAAAATAGGCCAGGGCCAGTCTAGATAAATCATGCTAGTTATTATTAAGGCTAGATGCTGTAGAGCAATCATACTAATAGATAATGTTAGCCTTTCTTCAAAGAGCTCACAGTCAATCAGGCAAACTGATAAACCTAGCCGTAATTCAGTGTGACAGGTGCTATAATCTGCCTGGAATATCCCTCTATCTGCTATTACCTTTATCTTCCAGGCAGACTCCTACTCATGCATTTAAACTCACTGGAAACATTAATTGTGGATAAAAACTTCCTGGGCCACACTCCCAACATCACCAACATACACACACACACCTGCAGGAGTTCAGAGATAGTAGCTGTGTCCTTCACCTCCCTGTCTTAGTGCTGGCACTTACAGCTGGTCACAACAGTTGTCAGATGATATTTGTTGTTGAACAAAATGTGATGCCATATAGAAAACGGACTAATTTACCTAATTTCACATAGGATTTAACATTTAGTGGTGTTTCTTGAAGGATAGGCAGGGTTTTGCACTGGGAAAAACAGGAATGATCTTCCAGGTGGAGGGATCAGAGGGAGTAAAGGCATGGAGATTTGACTGTCATATATGCCCAGGAGTAGGAAGCAGTCATATAATACCTAGAGCCCAGAATGTGTGGAGGAAGAAGATGAAGCTAAAGAGAAGCCCATAGAGCTAGGCTGAGAAGGGCTCAGAATTCCATCCTAAGGAGTTTGACTCTGATCTCATAAGCATTGAGAAGACAGAGTAGGGGAATGATGTCACCTTCTGTTGTAGGAAAGATAACTAGCAGTATTCAGAGACTGGAAGACAGGGCAGGTAGGCTGACTGGTAGGTGGTGGTAGAATTCAGAGAAATAACATAGGGAGGAGTAAGTGTGCAGCTGGGGAGAGAATGGCTGTGTATATTTCAGAGGTTAAACCCACTTCTGACTTGGAGTTGTTTTGACTCCTACAATTGTAGCTTTTCCTACACATTTGTTTTAGGTCTTCTTCTTATCAGGACCTCACTAACAAACAGGTCAAAGGATATTTTCCTCAAGTGTTTGGGGATTTTTTTTTTTTTAGTGCCATATTTTACTGTTTTCATTTAGGATTCACCTTGGTTATTTATTCTTCAGCTTTGTGTATGACAGGACCCATGTATGTATAATTGGCCAAATAAGATAGCACTTTATATCTTTGGCTGTGAATTGCTTTGGAAATGTTTGGGAGGAGGTTTTGTTGATTGAAGAAGGGAGAGAGATCTGGCCAGAGAGCCAGTGACAGGCTTGAGTGGCTTCTGCTATGCCATTTTCCTAGTTTGGGCTTCAGTTTTCTTGTCTATAAAAGAAGTATGTATTAGGCTAAATTCTTTAAGCCTTCTTCCTGTTTCTTATCCTAACAGGAATGTACACTTTTGGCAAAAATAACATTTCTAGTAATTGTTTTGGAAATGGAAGCATCTTTCACTTCAGCTTTGGGGCATAATGAAAAAAATGCACAATATTAAGTTGCAATGCTATTTTATAAAATCGGTCACTGGAAAATTTTATTTGTCTTTTTACTGATGGTGGGTTTCCAATGAATACTCAATAGGTTGAATTATAAAATGCTTCCTTTTTGCTGAATAATTATGAATTATTAAGAGATCATGAATTTATTAGAAAGGGTATTTGCTATTAATAATCTACTTTTATTTTTACTGGTTCCCAAAGAAGGATTTAAAATTCTTGACTAATATCATGTTACTAAATCTAGCTATCATTGCCAGACCAAGAGAGAAGATTTTGTAAGTCAGCTGACTAGGGTACCATCTCTCCTTCTCCTTTGAAAAGAGAATTCAAGAAATCAGTTAAATCTTTCTTCCAAGTACCTAGAATATATTATTTTCAAGACATATAATATAGAACTTGCTCTAATTGCCACTAAATATAATATGATTAAGAGCTTTAAGCATTTATTCTCAAAGTTAGATCCATGTAAACAAGTTAGAGTCCATTGTTAATTTTTGGAGAATCAGCTTCTCCTTCTTCCACACCTAATTATTTGACCCAGTATTATAGAGGAGAATGGAAGAGCTGGAAAAGAGCTTTCATGGCTATTTTATAGTTATAGCTAGACAGTCTTTGGGACAGCTTTTCTTTAGAAATTAGATCATATCACTTCTAACTAAATTTAGCTTCAGAGAGTTCTATATTGCTTTGTTTAATTTGTCCTGTAATTCTTTAATCATAAACCAAAAATGTAAACTTAATTTATTTAAACCAAGGTAAACTTTTTCTAAAGTGCATTTATATATTTGTATTTATTTCACAAACACATCTCACCAGATATATAATAATGGTATTCAATTTAGTAGTTATTAATTCTGATTAAATTTTAGCTGCACCTTCAGCTCATGGCCATTTAGTGGGATAACAATAGGCTAGGGAAATGGGGCTTTGCTGAGAGACTATTAAACTATTGATTACAGAAAGATAGTTGAAGCATATCTGGAATTCAGATTCTAGATCTGACGAGGAAAATCTGGTTGCTGAATAAAGCTATATTTTTAAAAATTATAGTTAAGAGCTACCCTTGTAACAGTCTGTCACCATTCCCCATACAAAGGATCAATAACTTGTAGATTTGAAAAAGAGAACAAAAACCATCTAGGCTACAGTTTGATTTGTAGAGATGCCCCCTATCCCCCACTGCCGTTTCCATGACCAGATGAACATTGGAAATTGAATAACAGTATTTATTTCACCAGAGTGAAAAGCTTCTAGTTTAGTTGCAGGGGTGAAAATCATGATTCCTGTTATATTATTGAGTTTGAATCATAGATGTTAGTGCTGTCATTCTGAAATGTATTTTTTCGCTTGTAGAAAAAATAGCATGCATACAACTTTATTGTTGCTATTATTTATCGTGCCTACCATTGAGTGAAAGATGGATAAAGTAAGGTCTCCATCTAGAAATTCAGAGTTTTGGCAGGGGAGACAAATAAGGCCAAAGGTCACAATAAGAGACAAACCAATAGGTAAAAATAAGAATAAATTCCTCTGGGACTTTGAAGGAAGAAAGGAGTATCTAGACATTCAGTAAATATTGATTGAATAAAGGAATGAGTGTATGAAGTGAAATAAACATCACATATAAAGTCTAGAGTAATTTGAACATAGCATTCCATGAGGTTTTAAAATGTTCAAAAACATTCATGTACAAGAGAAATGCGAAAAAGAAAAAAGATTCTACATCAACCTTTGCTGTTTGAGATGGACTTGAAAAGCTACCTGAGAGGAGCAGCTGCATTTCTCTTGTCTGGTTTTCCCCCCAGTACTAGCTACCTGCCATCTTCCCAACCACTCCCAGGGGTTCAGAGTTTAGAGAGCTGAGATGAAGCTGTGCCATCTGTGATAACACAGATCCTTAGGAGTTTGGTGGAGAGGGTAGGTAATCTGCTGGTGAGGTTCCTTGGGTTCTGAGTTCGTTCTGTGACTATTAAATATTTCTACTTTAATGGGTTGTTTTTATTTATTTATTTTCAATTCAGTTGATTGAAATACGTGTATTTATAGAGGTAGATTAAATAGGCAGGGAATTCCCCAATTATTTTTGAGGGTATTTCTTAGATTATTCTTAAGTAATGGTTCTCTTTACACATTTATAATGCACAAGACATTCTTATCTCCAAATCGTTTGAGCTTTACACACTCTGAGCTCAGTGTTGTTTTCATCATCTTCATGTTGAAGATAGAGACACACGACTGCACAAGTCAAGTGTCAACCTGAGTCTCGAGGCTACCAGGTTGTGAAGTTTGGATCCTGGTTTTCTAGTCAGTGCTCATTTTACAATAGCAGCATGAAACTCTTTCCAGTCTGCCCTGTTCAGACCTCCCCTCCAATCTTATTTCTCTATTACAGGAGCACTATAATTAAAGAAGCGGCATTTGGCTGATAAGTAGTAGGTTTTGATTTACAATATATAGGGCTAGCATTATAATTTTTGGCCTTGAACTCAGTGTGCTAAGAAAGCTATCATGCTCTCATTAGAGGGAAATGAATCTTCAGACGATGTGAGCATTTTAATTTCTTTACCCCTCTGGGTTTTGCTAAATGACTAGCTAATGGAAAACATGAAAGTTAACTGAGACTTCTCTGCATAGGACTTGATGAACTACCCTTTTCTTCTTATAATCAACCCCAGGGACTGGCAGGATAACCGTTAGGTAGTTTGGGGCCAACTTTTCTAAGTATATAGTGTCCAGGTAGAATGGCTTCAGAATAGCTCAAGGTCAGTAGCTATCAGTGGAAATAGCTCACCAACTAAAACCAAAAGTTCACTAACACCATAGCTAAAAAGGGTAAAATAAGCTCTTTGCTCCTTCCTTCATTTTCTAATATAATGTAATATTTGACCTAACTTTTAACCTCTAACACCAAAATCAGTTATGTTTATTCTTCTGTGTATGTTATCCATTGTCAGGAGTTGGCAACCCATGACTGACTCTGAAATTTAGATGGCAGAACTACAATTGGTAGTTGCCATCTATTGAGTGTGAAGCCAGGAACTCCATAAGGCACTTTACATTGTGGTAACTGGTTTATACAATAATTCACCAAGGTAGGTAATTAATATTCCCATTTTACTGTTGAAGAATTATGTACTTTTTTAGGATAAAGTCACCTTCCAAATAAATATGGAACTATGCTAAAGTCCAGAAGTGAATGACCCTGGAATGAGGGCTTTTCCTGCTAGTATCCTGACTTTCACCATTGTAAACCTAAGAATATGCAATAGCTCTCATTTTTGCCTGTTCAAATTTAAGCACTTACAATGAGATAAAGAGAGCAAGGATTTAGGTGAGACTGGAACTTCACTTACTCTCCACTGGTGAACAGTAAACAGAATCAGCTTTGCTAAGGTCATCTCTTTCCTGCTTCTTTTCCTCTGTCCCTGCCACCCCAGAGTTGGGAAGCAACACGAGCCTCTGCTTAGTTTAAGACTGTGTCACTCATAATTTGGTTTCCTTGCCATTTTCCTGTTCTACCCAAACAAATTATGTATGGTGGGGGAAGAAGCAGTGATTACAGTGACGGCACCAAGAAGGAAATAGGGAGAATGTGTAAGAGCAAATAAGTACTGCAGAGCAGTTTGTAAGCTGATCTCTACTGTAAAACTCCCCATGCCTTTGGCTTGAAAGCTGCCTTCCCGATTTGCAAGCATGTCTAGGATTATGTAAGTGAGCGTCTTCATACCAACCCAACACCTTTCACCCAAAGAGTGCAGGGCTCTTTGCAAACACTGGAACTCACAATCCCTCTGTAACAGAGGGACAAAACTTTTAATGCCCTGTTTTATAGATCGGGAAATAAACTCAGAGACCTACTGATCTGACTACGTTTACAAAATAGACCTAAGACTAAACTCTAACTCCGGCTTCCTGCCTCCTTAGAGGTAGACCACACTGAAAGACTAATCTTACCTTAAAGGTAGCAATTTTCTCTTTTTTTTTTTTTTTTTTTCTTTTAAGAAGGAAAATACAAATTACATGGTAGATATATTTGCATAAAGGTATCACTTGAAAACATTTATTTTATTGACAACAGTAAGTGTTTCTATTAAGTTCTTGCCTGTACTGGATTTCACAGTGGAGCAATTGAGCAATGAGAAAAGATCTTTCTTTTGCGCTCTGCTGTCTTCATGTGAAGAATGCATAAATTCAGAGTTGAAAAAATTTAAATTTGAAGCAGTTGTTACAAAGCAGATTTGTTGTACATACATATTAATTGCAAGTAAATGTAAGAAAATAAGTGGGACGTGTGTGCGCATGTGTGCTGCCGATAAAGCCGAGTTGGAAGGTTGGGAGACATGACGCTACTTGTAAGGTATGAGGGAGACAAGACCAGAGGCGCCGGGAAGCTTGACTACCGTGGAGTGTTCAGTTGAGACTTGTCTTTGCCCCATGGCCTGCAGCGTTTATGTAGAAATTGGGGACGCTTTTACTCGTTCCAAAGCCTTACCTGATCAGACCTGCCCAGGTTGGAGTTTGGGAAAAAAAGTGTTTGAAGTAAACAGGAAAATTACTCACCTTAATGATGTGTTTTACTGGCACTAGCAGTGCTTTGATAGTCTGACAGATTTTTTTCTAAGTTTTAGGAGGAGAGACTTGTGGGGGGATGACTAGTGTATAGTTTGGACAACATAGATTTTTAGGCTTGCCTTCCTGCCAATCAGAGGAAAAAAAAAATGGGATTTGTACCATTTAAATTCATGGGCTTGTCTCCCTTCCAATAAAATCTATATTTTCCAAAAGGAATTTTGACTCAGTATCAACAAACACATGAGATCGGTGGGTGTTCATTCTGGGTACTTCTGTGTGCAATGGGTCTCCACCAAACACTGCAGCTATTTCCACAGATCACACTGTTCCAGCCCTTGGCCAGTAGGTTCCTGAACTTGTGGGTTGCTTTCTCTGTGTGCTGATTGTGACCATGAACCCGCTGGTGTGGTGAAGGCACTTGCTGCCTCAGACACAGCAGGCGCAACCTTTCTTTGTAGGAAATACAATTCTTGTCTGATTCTACATCTTTGCTTGGACTGGGTCACTGTTTAGAAGAAAACATCAACTACATTTGATATTTTATTTAAATATAATAGTAGATGCTGATTTTATAAGTTTTTCTCTTCCTTTTCTTTTTCTATAAGGTTAAAGGATACGTATTTTACTTGCCATCTCTGAGAACAGGGTCATGCTTTTGTAAATGTTTTCATCTTCATTGGGGTAGAGGTGGGTATCCTGGACCTGTGAAAGGCCTGTGAGCCTGAAATCTGTGTTTTAATCTGTCCCTAGTTTACTGTGACATAGATGGACTCATATCCTGCATTTACAGTGGGATCCTTCACATGCAAAGTTATAAGGTTTTAGGATTAAATTCCTTCCATCTTTATATTCTCAGATTCTACATGTAGCTTTTAAACTAGATAGTGACTTATACAGCCTGAAAGCATACAGATAGCTTGTTATATTTGATAAAATTTAAACCTCAAATGCTAAAAGACTAAATGGGGGGAAATAAATTATAGGTTATGAAGACATTTAAAACAAGTAATCTCTGCCATTTACTTCCCCTAAATTTCTGAGTTTTTGAGCTTTTTTATTTCTTCTTTTTCTTTTCTTTCTTTCTTTTTTTTGGGTATGAATCTTACTTGGAAAGGAATCTGGTGACCAATAAGATAAAATAAGTGGAAAAATTGACTCTGGTGTGTGTACCAGTCTCTGGTATCTCAGATGGAATTAGCATAATGAAAGCGTTGCAGTTGGTTCTTACTGTGTGTGGAGTCCCCACCTTGTCAGCAGCTGCTTGGCTACAACTAGAACAAGTCTGGGTTTAAATCATCCTAGGGAGTTCCATAGAAGCAGGTGAAGAAAGAGCTGGCTCACTGGTCAGGTGCTGCTGTCATTGGGTCTGTCTTTGACGCAGGTGCTCAGAACGCCTGTCCCTCTGATTGAATGGAGAGTGGTTTATGTCCGCGAGATTTTGCTCTTGATTCTGTCGGCATTCCACATTCAGGGAAACATCCATTTTTAAAGAATAGATCATTTTTGCTTGATTTTTCTAAGGAAATGAAGCTAATACACATGTTAGAATGTCAAAGAGTTTCCATTTTAAGAGTTGGCTTTTCTTACCCATTGGCATAAGGTGTAAAACTGAATGTAGGCAGGGTTGGAGGTTCCTACGAACAGTCAGCACTTAGTAATGATAATTTTCACCTGGGGAAAATAGAATCACTTTTCATATAGTTTCTAGCATTAGGTCTGTGTTTTCTATATTCAATGTTTGGTAGCATTGTAAAGCATGGCTCCTCTAGGACTGGGCAAACCAAAACGTTTTTGCCCTGTGACTTGTAGAAATAATGACATTGATTAGCCAAATTATACTGCCATTTCTTATCTCATACCCAAGAAACAGAACTATTGGCATCCTGCTCAGTAGGTTTTGGCAATATCTCTCATCCTGTTCTCACTCTGTATGTTCACAGCAAGCTCTTCCTTGTGCCTGCCTCTCATGCAACTGGTAAAATTAGCCCCATCAATGCTTCTGGACCTTTTACCCCCCACTTTTTGTCTACAGTGGCAGGTAGAAGGAACTTCTTAACACACAACTCAGATCAAACATGGGCCATTGTTGGTGACTGTATACTGACCTCTAAGGACCTCTGACTCCGATGAGAGTATTCCTTTTTGGCCCAATCCCGAACTATGAATTCTAATCCCTTTCTGTTTGTAAAATGCTTTATAGTTTTCAAAACACACATGTATATATTATCACATTTAATCCTTAGGTTAACAAACCTGTTATATTGGCAGGTTTTACCTTCACTTCTCAGATGGAGGGTTATGTAACTTTTCTTGAGATTATACATCCATTTGGAGAGTGTGGTGTGAACTTCTGCCCATGTGAGCACTGTGTCCTTCACAGTGTGCTGGGCTTCCAGAAACTCTGCTTGAGGACAGAAGAGGTATTTCACAGTCATCACAAGATTGTGTTTTCCCACCCCATGGAGGTCTCCTGCTGTTGCCTCTGCCAGAAACATCTCTCTCTCCCCCCTCAACTGGAACTGAGAACCCCCTCAACTGGAAATAGAATGGGAAATATTACAACTATTGAATATAAATGACAGATATATGAAGTTTATTAAATTTGACATTTTCAATGCAGGTAATAAAAATTTAAGGAAGTTTTTACCTTTTTCAACCTGGTGTTGCTAGATTTAGCAAATTAAAATCCTGAGTGCCTGTTAAAAATAAATTTCAGTTAAACAATGAGAAAAGTATTTAGCATAACTGTAGTTCATGCAGTATTTGGTAGTTAGGGTAAAATCAATATCCACTTTTTTAAAAAAATTGAACTGTAACTAGGTGTGGTAGGTATTATCTGGCATCCCCATTCCTATTTCAAGCAACAATCTCTAAGGATAAGGGAATTTTTTTATTTCTCTCATGATCCTGGGTTCGGCATCAGCGAGCAGTCAAAATTAGCACATGAGTTTAGTATGAGCTGAGCTATCTCATTTTTCACAGCCTCATGGGTCTCCCTCTCTCTTTCCTTCTGTTTTCATTGCAACCATGTTATTCTGTTTCTTTCCAGCCTATCCTTCCTTATAATGTTCCCTTCTATTGTTTTGTTTTGTTTTTGGAGACAGAGTCTTAGTGTATGATCTTGGCTGATCTTGAACTCTTGGGCTCAAGTGATCCTCCTTCCTCAGCCTCCCAAATAGCTAGACAATATACAGGAGTGCACTGCTCTGCCTAGCCCAGTGTTTCAAATTATTGGCATAGGCAACTGATCCTTAAAGGTTTGCTTTATTATTTTTCTTGTTATTATTAAAATCTTGCCATAAATATACTCAATCTGCATGCCATGATCAAAACAGGCATGTTGCTTTCTTTTCCCTGTTGGGGCCAATTAGAATATTAAGTTTATAGAGAATAAAGAAATAGCAAGCAAGATGAAGCATGTTTCCATCTTAAACAAATGAACTGTAAAGAAGTAGGAAGTAACATTATGATAAGCTTTTAAGAGGTGTTGCAAGCAGAGGAAAGGGTTGGTTTAAATCTCTACTCCACCACCCCAACCCCCACCTGCAGCTCACACAGACACTTACATAATAGTGGCCTACATAGTGCCTAATTAACAACCATGGAAATAGACATCGCAAAATCATTTTAGTTCTTAAGGAATTATTTAAAAAGAGGGAGGAGAGCAAAAGTTTAAGAGTTGGCTTAAAGGCATTAAAGAGCAAATCTGATCTAATTTATTAAGTTACACCTTCCCTTTTTGGCAATATCTTAACAAAAACCCTAGGATCTAGGTATTTCAGCATGTTAGCTTCCTGTACTTATCTGAAATAAAGAAACTCAGCAATCTGCCTGTAAGATGGTGTAGCCTTCAAAGAAATTTACCTCACCATTATTCACATGGAAACTTGGGGACAGCTGTAGTTGAAGGGACCTTGAAGTTCCTTAGACTTTTCTTAGCATTTGCAAGTTCACTTTCAAGGCATACAAAAAAGCACCCCAGCATCATTAAGTTTGAAAAGAAATACAGTAAGTTCATGGAGATCAACAAGCATTGTCTCTGTTTATGTTTTGAAATTCATTTGCTACTCATTTCCCTCATTTTTAAATCCTATTATATTTACACCTGGGCAGCCATTTCTCTGAGGTAAAAAGAATGAAGGATATAAAATATCAGAGTAATAGTGATTCTCAACAATTATTGTTGGAACTCTTTCATGATGAGATTTAAAACTCTTTGCCTGTCTTAGTTCCTGTCAGAAGGACAGTGCATTAGGATTAGAGTTGATATATTGTAAGTAGAAGCAGAAAGTAGAACCTCTATTTCCACCCGCCCTGGAAAAAAAAATAATGAAACATAGTGCACTGTGGGAACTGCAGGAATGGAATGGTGAGTCCAGTTAACTGATTTCATCTGTAGTGCTGGAACCGATCTTCTGATTTTTTTTCATTGTCCTTACTTTCTTAGTTTTCGAAATCATCCCAGAAATATATGCTCCCCCCATACGGTAATATTAGCTGTAGCCTAGGTAAAGAAGGATCCCTAGAAGTTTATTTTAAAATAATTTTGCTGGTTACTGACCTGGCAATAAAAAAGCATAGTGGGAATAACTTTGAGACTTAACAACATGATGCAAGAATGATAGCTGCTGTTCATCAATCACTGACCCTGAACGAGCATGTTAAGGTCAAGATGGCATGAACTTCTCTCATCTGATGTAAAAAGCTTGTGACTGCTGATACTAGCATCTCCATCTTAGGCTACTTAGCCTACTCAGGCTCAGTAGTCACATCATTTGGCTGAAGTCACACAGAGGCTTGCAGCCAGCAGGAGAATTGTCCTCCCCAGCACCCTTGGCTGTTGCCTATACAGGTGAGGAACAAGGCATTGTGAACTGGAGACTCTGGAGACTCATCCTGGCACACAGTAGCTATGAAAGTTCAGGCAGTCTCTTTAACCCATTGACCTCTCAGTTTAAATAACTGGCAAATAAGAGTTGATGCATCTACCTCATAGGTAACTATGAAGCTCATGTAAGACACAAAGAACTTATCAAAGTGCAGATACTGTACATGATATTCAAAAGGGGTTAGCTTTTTATGTTCTATATGTCAAACATGATTCCTATTTTCTACATCTGTCTTTGTAAGCAGAGTACTTGAGAATGCACCTAGGGGTGGGGGATGCTGAAACATGTTAAAGGGTGCAGATCTTAATGTTTTTATCATCATATGATAATACTCAAAACTGAAATGTTTATCCATAATTCAGTTTATGAATTGAAACCTGGATTGGGAAGCTAAACAGTTAAGGAATTAATTGCACCACATTAATATTTTCTTCTCCAGATTCAGAAAAATTATGTTAAATAATTTTTCTAAAATGAATTTAACTGTGCACACTTGTTGAAGAGATGAAGAAAGAGAGATGGGGGAGGGTGAACACACACAGTAAGGGTGTGGAAGGTGTTCATTGCAGTGTTTGCAGGCCAACATCTAGGAGTAATGTTAAAAGTTTTTCAAGTCTTCTCAATGATTTTGGATTTTAAACCTAGAAATCACTTTGAATTGCAAGCTCTGCTTTATCTGTGTCATAATTGTATATTTATATTTTATATTCTCTCGTATGTCAGAAATATGTGCATGTTGATCTTTTCCAAATGGAGGGTAGAGACTTGGTCCCACCTCTTCCCATCTTTGCATGTAGTATAATAACTGGAAATAGCTCCATCACTCCACAGGGAAACATCATATAATGTGCAAGTATGGCATGCAAGTATGTACATTAAGGGCCTGGATTTGAATTTAAAACCTAGATATAGAGGTTTAAACAGTTGTGTTATTATGAGCAAACTAGTCTACCTACTTAAACCTCTGATTCTGATTCTTTGTTGACAAAAAAAAAATGAGGATAATTTTCTCATAGAGTGAGAATTAAATGAATGGGATATATAAAAATGCTCTATGAACTTTAAGGACCATACAGATTGGTGAGTTACAGTGTTATTTATGGAAATCAGTAGATGCTGTTACCTTCCATACTGTCAACATATACTGTTCCATTTCTTCTTAGGCCTACCTAGCCTTTGTGTAAAAAGCATTCCACAGATACAGAATATATTACATTATTTGAGCAGAAGGCTCACTTTGAGAATGAACTTATAAAACAAGGAAAAGATCTATAAGTAAAGACCTTGTTTGTTTGATATTATCTTGCCAAGGATGTATGGGTCATGATTTAAGAATAAGGCTACAGATGCCTTCAGCAATGATTTCTGAATGTTTCTGTTAGGAATGATGTGGCCCTCTTTAGGGACCAGAGACTGGAGAAATATTTACCGTGAGTCATTTTGAAAGATAGTGAAAGAATGTGTGGAAGTATAGACAGTAGCCTTCGTCTCTAGCATCTAGAGGTTGAAGAAGGATAGCTACAGGGGAAGTGAGGCCAAAGGGACTCCTACTAATTTGAGTGCAAGGCTTCATCTTAAACCAGCAGATAAGACATATCCTTATGGGCAGTGGGTGACCTGGGCTCTGAGCAGAGCTCTTGCCTTTAAAACCAAAAGCCATCTCCTTGGTATGCCAAGCTGAAGCTGAGGAAGGAACAGGGGCAACAAGTTTGAGCCCAGAGGGAACAGAAACAGTAATTGTAGTAGCCCATGTTTTTTGCAGGCTTTTGGGAGCAGTGAGTCACCTTGAGGGGGAGAGATGACAGTTTCCCTACCTTAAACACAAATGATTGCTAAAATGCTTAGCAGTGCCCCTAGTTGGACATGCTGCTTTCACAGTGGAAGGGTAGCTGGAGGGTTAGCATGTATGGTCTCCTGTGGTGTGAGAGAGAAGCACACATGTCCATCCATAAAGCTTTCTTATCTGCCCATCACCATGCTCCCCAGATAGCATCCTTTTGAAGAGCAGAAGTCCAGATACATTTATAGTGAAATGATTGAAGGATCTTGGAAATTAGAAGTCATGGGTTCTCAGTCCATCTTCTTACTAACTTCTGGTGTGATCTTTTCCCTGGGTCTCATTTAATAGGGAGTTTAAATAAATATGCACCATGAAGGAAAGGGGTAAATGTTCATTGTTCTACCAGGATTCCTACTAGAAGAGTTTTTGTTTAACAGATATTTGTGTCTCCCCAAGTTTGTTTACATAGGGTCAGGGAACACACGTGTGTCAGGTAATCAGGAAAGTGTTGGGAAGGTGTTTGATCAGCACTGAGAAGACAACTACCTGCAGTTCAATTAACAGTACCATTTATTGAAGTGTTGCTTCAAACTTCTCTTTCTGTTTTGCATGTAAAACAGCAGTCATCTCACTTTGGCCTTAGCCTCATGGTTGTTATGACTGCAGGAGACATGTGAAGGTAAGCTAGCATTTACTGAGCACCTTCTGTATACCAGTCACTCTGACAAATGCCTTCCAGGATCTACTTTATGGAAGTAACTGAATGGTATTACTGGTCAGGCAGGGTTAACAGGGGTGGCACTGGCAGGAGACTACATGAAAGGTCGTTTTACTCTCCTGGGGAGATGAAGTTGCAAAATTACCAATCAAGTCTGTCAAATTTTTTTGAACTGGCTTACCAAATTCATAACCTCAGGCAACTAGAATAAGGCTGACAAACTCCACCTCCACCCCTTCCCAAGGTTGGTGCCAGCATGCTGCCCTCCAGCAGGGAGGCCAGAGCTGCCTCCTCAGCTGATGCCCAGGGCCAGCCACAGAACTGGCTGTGGTCTCCTGGAGAGGCCCCCCTGCACATTCCTCAACCTCAGAGGTTGTGCTGCTTTATGGTACAATGAGAGTGCCCCTCGGAACCCCCACCTGACAGCCCCCATAAGCTCCCTGCTGGTTTTCACGGTAAATGGGTAGCAGACAGCCCACCTGCTTGATGTCAACATCTGTGGGTGAGGCCCCAGGAAGAATGTGCCGCTCCCAGCCTCAGCTCAGGTAATTAATCCCCACAACTGACAGGTGGCAACAGGCGGCCCTTTGGCTGGGGCTGTCAAGAAAAGTGCTTGGAGGAAGGATTTTTTTAAAACTATGAAGAGCACAATTCGTACATGTCTGGCAGCTAGACGGCTGTGGCAGGAAGGGAGGTGGGGAGGAGAGTACTTTGCCAGATGACTCTGGGGCCAGTTTTGGGATCTGCTTCTGCCTGATCCTTACTGTAGATCCAAAAGGATATGGTGGTCTGGGATCTGTTGGCAAGTTCATTTGCAGAGTTCCCCCTTCTCTGATATGGATGAGTCTTGAAGTGGAATGCCTTGTATATGAGTCAGGGAGCTGGGACTCAGGAAGGGAAATGGCTTGCCCATGAAGATGCAGCAAATCATGGGCAGTTCAAGGACTAGAATACTATCCTCTTGACTTCCTGTTTCTGTTCACCAGGCTATTAGTGTCCAGTGAGATACATGCAGTTTAGAAATAGGATGATAAAACCATGGTCCTAGTCACAGAAAGGGCAATCAGTTGCCTCTTGCATGTCAAGAGAACACTCTTGCCTCATTCCCAAACCACATATGCCCATTCACTCTCCCTTTTCTTTTTTGTGTATTTCAGCACAGTGTCCATTATAGAGCATTGACATGAAGTTTGTTTAGAGTGGACATACTTAAACTTTGAAGTGAGCACTTTTTATCATTACAATTAAAAATATGTTTTTTCCATATGTGAAATTTGTAGTGTTTCTCAAGTATGTTTATTTGTAGAGAACAAATCCAGAGTTCAGTATATAATGAGCCCAATACAATTCAGTGTGATAGTTATTGAGTATGTTAGATGCAGACCAAACTGCAGCTATGTCTAGCTCTTTCTGAATAGGACTCTTTTTATATCTTAATGGAGATACTTGGGGCTAATTTTCCAAAGCTTCTTCTACCAATTACAATTATTGACTTTACTACCCTCATACCCTTTGAAAGGAAATTTTTAATTTGGCAATTCCCAGGAATACAGTGTAGAAAAAAAAAAAAAGCTCCCGAGCATTTTAGTATAATACTAAAATCCATTAGGACAGGCTTTGTACTTGATAATTGCTAAAGTGGGATTCAAGGAGTTGTCATGACAGCTTTTGGGTTTGACATTTTTCCCTAGTATTTTAGGTTATTGGAAATAGGACAGACCATATTTTACTTCTTGCATTCTTTTGAACTCTCTTAAAATAGGAACCATATAGTAGAGGTACATCTAACATTTCCTGTTAGTGAATGACAATTATCTTTTAGATTATTGGCAAATCTTGTTATTTTTTTCTTTCATGTTTTTAATTAAACTCAAATTCAATCAGAAGGCCGGAAAGAAAAGAAGACTAATATGTTTATTGAGGTATTTAAGCACATCCACATTTTTCCCTCTTCTTTAGACGAGCCATTCTCTCTGGGTAGTTAGTTTGCCCTAAGTATTAATGGTTCACAACTGCATTTGGTTTTATAAACTAAGACTATTTATTCAGTGTTAACTTCAATAGGCCATAATGTACATAGTATTAAAACATTTCCTTTTAGTATAATAGAATATCAGATGTGGATCAATCTGAAATTGTAGCATGAGGCTTTGGCATTGGCCTGTACAATCGCTTCCCAGAAAGAAGTGTTGGGTAACATGGTGTTTTATTTAATTATTGATTCATTCATTCCTTCCCTCAGAGTTCATTTTATCCATATTTATTTTGAAATTTGCATACAATAGGGCACTTTTTCTGGAAGAGGTTTTAAGAAGTAAAGGTGTGTGTGTGTGTGTGTGTGTGTGTGTGTGTGTGTGTGTGTTTTAGTATAGTGGGGAAGGAGGATCTTGCTTGTACTTTCAGGAAAAGGAGCTATTAAAAAATTATGCAGGTGTGTTCTGATATCAGCTGGCATCTCTATGAATTGTGATACTGAATTACCATTCTGGCAGCCAGCAGTGTGTAATATAGTATGTCACTGAGGCAGGTGGTAACGGTGGGGTCCTAATCACAGGAATGCTTTCCCCCCCTCCCTCCTCTTTGCAACATATCATTAGTAAAGGAGCAGAATTTGCTCTTGTTTTTCCAAAATCCCCTGGAATTATTTTATTTGAACATGATATTTGGCTTTCAGCTGCTCACCCCTCAGTATGCCAAACCTCCTCCCCTCCTTCCCAAAACAAAACAAAACTTAGGCAGAGTCTGCTTTTCCATTTTGTTAGGGATATTGGATAACAAGAAAGAGTTGAGTTCATTTGTTAGTTTTCAGTCACTTCTCTTCCATGCCACTAAAGAAATGTTTTGTTCATGCTGATATTCAAAACTGTCATTCTTGTATGAGGAAATGTGTTTGAGTCCAACAAAAAATTACGTTCTTCATTCTTGCTCATGGGTTAGCACTTCCTTGGAATAAACAACATTGTGCATACATGTACATAAGAAAATATATGGATTCCTACACTTTTTATGTCTCATCAGAGATCAGAAAGACTATCACAATTTTGTTTTCCACATTCTTTGTTTTCCCATTTTTAAAATTTTGTTGGTTTTCCTTAGTTATACATGATGGTGGAATCCATTTTGATAAAATTATATAAGCATATGATATATTTTATACTAATTAGAACCCCATTCTTGTGGGTGGGCACTATGGTGGGTTCACTTATGTATTTTCATATGTGTTCATAGGAAAATGATGTTAGATTTATTTTACTGTCTTTCCTATTTACACATCCCTTTTTAAAGAGTCACCTGAGTGAGCATTGTGAACTTGGAACCAGGGTTCTTCAAGTGGTTTGCACCAAATCATGAACTATTCAAAGTAAAATAAACACTATAGCTTTCTCATTTTTGAACCTATGAATGATTAGTTCAAGATTCAGGGGAGTTGTGTGAGTTGTTGACTGAAATTCCTCTGTGCGTGTCAGATGTTCAGGACTTTTTTGGAGAGGTTAGTCACTTTCATCATTAGAAGCAATTCTTTCAAATGTGCTTTATTTTTTTCTTTATCATTTTATTTCTAATTTCACATTAATAAGTGCATGGTTTAAAGAGTCACAGCTGCACCTGATGTCTTAGCTAAGTATGTAAAAAGATTAGTGGAACCTACTGCAGACTTATCTAACCCAAGGTCTGATGGAGCAGAGCTAGTTCTTAAAACAATTATTGGACATATTATATTCTCATTACTTTTGAGCTCCCATTCAGAGAATAAGTTTTCTTTAGGAAGAACATTTCAATTCCTAGCAAACTTTTTTATTAAACTGAGATGAATGTGACCCTGAGGCAAAAAGCAGTACCTTTGTAATGTTTTAGAAAGTTGGTGATCATATTTTTTTAAAGATGACCTCTGAACTTTACACTTGTCTATTCATGTGTTTTTCCAGTTGGGTGTTTGTGTAAATTCACTGATACAAAATATACCAGGCCCACCTTGGCCCAATGTTATGAATGTTAAGACCATATAGTACACAAGGATGGTCCTGCCTAACAAGTGTCTTTGAGCAAATCTCATCTCCTCTCTGGAGCTTATCTTTCTGTAAATGGAATATCTGAACCAAATGATCTGGAAGCTCAAATTCTCCTGATTTCACTTTTTAAGAAAATCTTAACAAAGGTATCTTCAACTAAAAAGCCTTGAATTAGGATGACTCAATAATAGAAACATAGAATCAAGGCCTTGGGTTAAAATGCAGGTTGGTTTTCTATGGAAACTCTGTAATTAGACTATGATATAGTACAGAAGCATTACCTTTACAGAAGAAAGTCTGAGTCCATGCCCTCATTGCCTGGATTAGGGGTGCGACTTTTAGAAAACTTTTTTCAGGGATGACTTCTTGACCCTCATATTAAATAGATCTCTGCTTGTCACCTTCTCTGTCTCTGCTTTTTCTCCAGAATTTATATCACAGCTTTAGATGTTCCATTGCATGTCAGTGTTTCCTTTAGACCAACTCCTCTAGGACAAGGAACACTGCTGGTTCCCTAGGACCCATGACAAAGTCTGGCATGAAACATGATACTTGTTGAATTAATGAACAAATTTCACCTCTGTAAGCCTTAGCTTTGTATCTGAAAATTAAGGAGAATAAGGCTTGAGCAAGATATTGTCATGTCCATTCTGGGTTGTAACAACATATTTACCCCCCAAAATCATGGATTTGCAGCAATTTTAGATGTTAGCACTGCTTGTGGTGCATTTATTCATTAAAAATTTAAATTAGGAAATATTTTAAACACATACAAAAAGGTATGTAAATGAAGACACCTAAGTAGTATCTATTAGTATTAACTGTTTAACTGAGTATCTGCTAGTGTTTTTCTGAGTATCTGTTAGTATTAATAATTTAGTATTAAAATACTTTAGTGTTTTGGTATATTACTTTAAATATTTCATTAAATAAAATATAGTTAAAGCAAAAGTTTCCTTGCCATCTTATCTCATTTGCCTCCCTCCTTCCAAATATTAGTATGAATGAAATGTATCAGTGTGTATGAAACAGATAAATCTTGAAAGCATAGGAAGCAAAAATAAATTACTAAGGATAAATATAGAAAAATGTAATTTAGATCCATTTTAATGATAAAATTATATTACATATGCTTGTAGATATATGGGTGTGTATTAAAAAGTATAGAAGTGGGTAAACCAAATTAATTCATTTTTTAAAACAATGAATCTAGTTCTTGACATGATTCAGAACTTGGTGACTGCTAGCAGATAAATAGGAACTACATGATTAATCATCAGTGATTAATATTCAGACTTCAACAGACATTTATTATGTGGCAACAACACATTCTCATCAGGTAGAAATGATGTTTTCATAATATTCTCATAATTACTTAAGCTACATTAAACACTCTATGTGTAGGGCCTTAGAAATACGAGGCTTCCATAATAATAAAAATACAGACTTGCGTTGGTCTTCTCAGTTGACTGAGGATATTCATATCCATCACATTTTTCTTCCACCTTAACAGATATATGCCATCAATTTTTCATATCTGTGGAAGGCATGGTGACAGCATAAAGACACAGGGAATAAATAGAAGAGGCAGAATTTCTATCTGTTTTTTTGACTCCTAATCTAAGAAGTGTTGCCCACAGTTGTAGGCTATGGTAAGAGTTGTTTTCCTGGCTTTGAGAACTGAGCCCTTTCCTCCTTCACAACCAAACCAATCTATTAGTTACAGGGCTACCTTATGTTATTCTGTTTGTCCAGAATTAAAACTCTCTTCTATTTGTTGATGAGTCCATTGACTAAGCCAGGTCTTAGCTGACTATGAAATATTGGGAGCCCTATGTTAAAACGAACTCATTCATTCCACTTAGATTTTACAGAAGGGTTAAGCAAATAACTAGCAATGTTTTTGTAAGCAACTTTTGCTATAAATAAGAACATTTTTTGGTTTGTTTTTTTGGTGCATCCATGCATATCTTTTCTGATAACAAGAACACTGAATTTTATTGAGTCCAAAGTTTTCTCCCATTTCTCCACATTTTCATTAGTTCCTACCATCCAGTCTAGGCTGATTTCTTGCCTGACTAGGTCATGTTGGGTCTCCCTGCTGCTTCTTTACTTCAGCTTTTTATTTCCCCACCTTATAGTCTTCATTGACTTTTATCATGGTTTCTTGAAATATTCATGGCTCCTCAGAATCTGGACCTGCCTTCCTCACTTGGCCTCACTACCATCTGCTTTGTTCCCCATCTCTTTCCCCAGCCCACTGACACTTCTCCACAGTAAATATCCTTTTGCTTTCATTCATGATATGCTCTCCTCATGGAAAGCCTGCTGCCTGCCTCTTGATTCTTCCAACCTCCCCCTCTTGGGGTTCATAATCCAGTTGATGAATAATAACTTGTCTTTCAAGGCCTAGTTTAAATATCACCACCACTATGACATTCTCCTTCTCTGCTTTAGTTGAATACATTTCCTTTTCTCTTTCTCTCCCAACCATGAGCAGATCTGGTTAAAATATACCTAGAAACCAACTTCTTCTCACCACTTCCACTGTTGATTCAAGTCACTCTCATCTTTCACTTAGATTTTTGGTAGGAACTTCCCTGCTTCCATCTTTGCCCCAAAAAGTGTTCTTTACAAGACATTTAGAATGATATTTTTAGAAGGAAAATCAGATCCTATCACTTGTTCAAAACTCTCTGATGGTTTCCTGTCTCTCCTGCCAAGGCTCAAGCTCTTATTCTGACCTGCAACATCTTGCATGATCTGGGGTCCCTATTCTCTCTGATCTTGGATCTAACCCCTACCACTGTAGATTTTGCATACTACTCTCCAAAGTACTCTGGACTCCATGTTAGACATACTCACCCAGGACCTTAGCACTTGCTCTCTCTGGTACTTGGAACACTATTTTCCCAGGTATGTGCATCTTCAGATCTTAAATATCATCATATCAAAGAATCCTTCTCTGATAAGCCTGGATAAAATAAAATCCTTCTCATCCTAGATACCTGAACTCCTAGATCTTGATTCTATCTCCTTTGAATGTACCTTGATTTACTTTTATCCCGGTCAGACACAGAGTGTCAGCAACTTTTAGAGTACAGACATTGTTTTTGCTGAACTTCCAAACCCAAAATAAAATCTTAATAAATATTAAAGTTAGTATGTGGTAGTCAATTGCTCTATCCTTTGTAGCCTAATAGCACTTTCTATATACTTCTGCTATACACAGTGTATTTTGTTGTGATTCTTTGTGCCTCTATCTAGACTGTGAGCTGTGTGAATGGAAAGATTGAGGAATTTTTTCTTTCAGCTTATTTTACATTTCAAGTACCATCCTAGGCAGTGAGGATGCACAAGATCCTACATTCTAGGATTTTAAAATCTTTTAGCTCTGTTTCCGATAGAGAAGAAATAGACTTTATTTATAGCTTACAATGAAAACTGAATAGCAACTTCTAGTATTGTCACTCCCAAGCTTCCACTCAAATAATATGAAATCCAGAAAAGTGCTGAACTAAATTGGGCACTCATGTTGTGGACAGAATCTTGTAGCAGTTTTATTAGTTAAAAGTTTGATGGGGACCAGGGTGTGGTTCAGTGTTTTAGAGCACTTCCCTAGCATGCTCAAGGTTCTGGGTTCCATTCCCTAGATCCAGGGTTGGGAAGCCTGATAGGACTGAATTGGAAAATGTCAAATGGACCTGAAAAATGCAAGCAACACTAACTCTACTACACTGTGCTATATTTCTAGAAAACTACAAAAGCAAATAAGGAGCCAGTATTTAAATAATTAAAAGAACCATAGGGAATCATTTTAAAGAATCAAATAAACTGTTCTGAGATCTCTAAGAAATGTTTAGAAGGTTGCTTCAGTATAAGATGATAAGTACTATAATGTTGAAGAAGAAAATGATAAACCTAGATCAGGCTGAGATGAAAATGTCACTATTAAAATGGATACATATGTGATAAGGACTGAGATTTGAAATGCAGAAGGGTTGGAAGTAGTACTTATGGTAGAATAGGGGATAATTAATGATGGAAAACCACATACATGATGTAGAGGAAAAGCTTTAGCTCTCTCAGAATGCAAACAAAAGGAAAATATGCTAATGTTTAAGGTGTGAGTACAAAATGTATGACAGATAGAAAATGGGGATCTGAAGTAAGATTTACCTGTCCTTAGGAATTAATAAGAGCAAATGGAACAAAACTTTAAATTAAAAAACAGAAAAATTATCTTGAGTTTAGTTCAAGCTCATATGAGTTGAAAGGACTGACCACTTTCCAAGCAATTTCAATTGAAACTATCACATTTGAAAAATCATTATAATTTTTCAAACAAAGATGAACAAATCCTATAAAGAACTAGGGAGAAACAAGCAGTTTTGCAGAAGAAAATTTAGATTGGTCTCAGACTTTTCTGCAACACTGTTTTTTCAATTACCCTGCTTCAAGAGATCCACCTAAAACTTATTTATGTACCAAAGATTTTTGTATGAAATGTGCTAACTGGTGTTATTTTTAAACTGGTACTCTATAACAATGGTATTAGAGACTCTAATAGCAGCCCCTTAATATTATGTTTTTAAATTAGAACATATTCACCCTATATTAAATAAAGAAGACCAATTTTTTATGTTATGCCCCCAGTTTGCATAAGGGGGCATAAAGTGGTCAGTCCTTTCAACTCATATGAGCTTGAACTAAACTCAAGATAATTTTTCTGTTTTTTAATTTAAAGTTTTGTTCCATTTGCTCTTATTAATTCCTAAGGACAGGTAAATCTTACTTCAGATCCCCATTTTCTATCTGTCATACATTTTGTACTCACACCTTAAACATTAGCATATTTTATGTGTGGTGTGTGTATATGTGAGTAAATACAGAAAAGTCTAAAACGATAATGGTATATGGCTGTAGGTTAGGGTATATAATTTTTTGCCAATGTTTTTATGTGTACGTCATTATAATTTTTTTTAAAAAAAGCAGATAGTATGTAGAAAGAGAAGTTGGAAAGAGCTTAATAAGTCTTTAATCCTTCTTAACTTTTCTCGTAGTGATAACATTGTAGGGTGAGATACTTCCAGTCTGCAGATATGGTTTGAAATGTTTAATATCCATTCAAAATGCTATTGGAAATTCAATACAATGGGCTTGTGAAACCAAAGAAGTTTTTAGCTCTAAAATATTCTCGCTTTTCAGTTATAAAATCAACTGAATATTTCACTTAATTTCTCCTGTGTGCAGAAGAAATATACCTAGAGATATAAGAACCCTGGGGATAGCAATGAAAAATCTGTATTAAATGGCAAAGAAAAGTGTAAAGGGGAAAATAAATATGTTAGAAATGGAACCTATCATATAAGCATGATATTTAGAGAATTATTTTTCTCAAAAAAATGTGAAATGTTGTCACTTGTGAGATATACCCAAAAGGAATGATTCATGTGCTTCTCAATATTTAAAATTAGATCTATCAGCATTTTATGGATATAGCTTTAGTGCGCTTAGAAGGAACTTTGTAGAATAAAATATATATACTTAAAAAAAGAATATCTGAAATCAATGATCTAAGATTTTAACTTAAAAAAGAAATTTATAGCAAATGGAACCTTGATCAATTCTTGCAGTTAGGTAAGAACTTAAAATTAAAAGGCACATAGATTGAAGAAAAGTAAAACTCTATTTGCAATTGATATGTAGAAAATCTTAAGGCATCTACAAGAAGTCACTAGAACGAATAAATAAACTTAGCAAGGCTATAGAATACATGTTACAAATATAAAAATCAACCATTTTTTTTATTCTAGAAACAAGCAACTAGAAATTCCAGTTTTTAAAAAGTACTATTTTTAGTACTTAAAAAAAATGGACTACTGAAGGATCAATCCAATAAAATATGCACAAAATTTTCACACTGAAAATTGTAGAACTTTCCTGAGGTAAATTCAAGATACCCTAGTTAAGTGGAGAGAGGTACCATGTTCAAATGGTGTTGAGAAGACTCAACACTACATAAGTGTTAATTCTCCCTACGAGGATCTATATTCTTAACACAGTCTCCCTCAAAATCTTACCAAGTATTTTTTGAAAGAATTGACAAACTACTTGAAAATTTTATATGAATATCTTAAGGACCTAGAATAACCCAAACTATTTTGAAAGATGAAAACAAAATCTCAGACTACTTGATTTAAAGACTTACTGTAATGCTAGAGCAATCTAGACAATTTGATGTTTATACATGGATAGACATAAATCCATAGAAGAGAGTGTCCAGATATAAACCTGAATACAAAGTGCCAATTGATTTTTAAAAAACAGTGGAAATGATACAGATAATCTTTCAACATGTGTTGCTGGAACAATTAGATGCCTGTGAAAAGGAAAAATTTTGACACTTACCTCACACCATATGCATCAATTTACTGAAAACAGAGACAATCCTAAATATAAGAACTTAGACTATGAATCTTCTTAAAGAAAATGGAAAATCCTTTTGTCCGTTTTGGCTTGGGTTGAGTGAAGATTTTTAAAATATGAAAAGCATGAACCTTAAAGGTAAAATATTGATTATTTCTGAAAATTAATTGTCTTTGGAAAAGCACAAAAAAGCAGATTAAATAGGCATGCCACAGATAGGGAGATGATGTTTAAAAGTTTATATCTGATAAAAGACTTGTATCTAGGATATATGAAGGATTCTTATAATACAAATTAAGAACATAACTAACTAAATTAAAAATTAGGACTAAAATATATGAAAGATTTGAATAGATACTTTTTGAAAGAATATAAAATGAATATCTAAACAAATATAATGAATATAAAATATTTTCATTTTTATTATTTGTAATTATAAATAAGTTTATGAAAAGATGCTCAATGCAATAATCATCATGGAAATGTTAATTTAAGCCAAAATGAAGTCTGCTATATACATATTAGAATAACTTGAATTAAAAAAAAATCTGACATTACAAAATGTTGATAAGGATGTGAAACCCAGTAATGTAAAATGGCACAGCCTCTTTGTAAAACATTTCGGCAATTACTTATAAAGTTGAGTGTATACTTACCCAGAAATCATACAGCGAGGTACTTAGTCAAGAAAAATGAAAATGTATGTCTTCAGAAAGATTTGGGCATGAATATTCATAACAGAAAAAATCTGGAAATAATTGGTAAACTATTAACAAATTTCTACTGAAAGATAAAACAGAATGACTGTAGATGCAAAACTGTGGACCAATCTCAAAAGCATCATCACATAAAATTATGTACTATATTATCCCAATTTTATAAGCTTCTAGAAACATAACAGTGTGAGAAAGCAGGCACCTGACTGCTTGGGGCCAAGGGTTGGAAGAAGGCTAACTCAGAGGCAAAGGTAATTGGGGACGGGTGGAAACATTGTGTATCTTGATTGTGGTGCTGATTCTACAACTGTGCACTTTTGTCAAAAGTCATCAACTTGTATACTTAAAAATTGGTGTATTTACAGGAAATGATACATCTGTAAAGTTGATTAAAACAAAACCACCATCCAAGAAAGCAAATTAGGCTTTAGAAATACAGAATCTCAGGTCAACCTTGGGAAGAAAATTCGAGGTGAATTTTAGAAATCCCAGAGAGAAAGACAGATATTCAAAGAATCCATGGGCTGGGGCTGGGGCTCAGTGGTAGATCACTTGCCTTGCATGTGTGAGGCACTGGGTTCGATCCTCAGCACCACATAAAAATAAATAAATAAAGGTTTTTTGTGTCCACCTCAACAAAAAAAAAAAAAAAAAGAATCCATAGGTGTTCAAATTTGCAGTTTTTGTCAACTTGAATCAACAAGGTATTTAAAAATTTTGATGTAAATCAGTTTCCAATTCTTGCAATCCTGCAGAAGCCTGGAAAATTGGAAAAGATGAAAAGGGCTATTTGTTAAGGAATAAATGATGTGGCCAAGTCTAAGGTGTTATTAATATGGTATAGATCAAGGCAACTGAATTTCATACTGGATAAAATAAAAAATGTCAAAACAAAACTGACTTGCCAACAGTGACACAATCGAGGGGCAGAGACTTTGTTTTGTAAAGATCCTGCCAGATCACTTCACCTCCTCTAGTTTACTGAATAGCAGCACACATGAGGCATCTTGGCCCTGATCAGCGGTTTTGATTTAGTCAAATATGAAACCCTCATCACCAGCATTAAAAAATATGGTCTAGAGCATGAGGTGCAGTCCTCATTAGGTATAATATCTACATTGCCCTGACATGGGGTAAAGAACAGAGAGAAAACAGGAGTACCCTACAAGGGTGGCACTCTGGAATTGTGGGTGGCAGACATGATATGATTTAAAAGCTTGCACTGAAAAGTTTGTACAGGTAGCACAGGGAGTGGAAAGTGGAAGGGAAGGAGTTTGCAGGGATGAGAGATAGAAAGGACCATGATACATTATAAAGTCCTTACTAAACCTTGATAATAGGAGGATCTTATGCTGGAATCCCCCAGAATTATACCTAGAAGTCACTAGAGCCCAGGTAGACTTCTACCTGACCCTTTCAATTATGTCACTTGCTTCCTGTTCCTGAAATTAAACAAGTAAAAATTTTACTGAGAAATAGAGCGAAATTGTTGATGTTCAGTAAAATATTTTTATCATTAGAGAAGATTGCGAATGTTTGAAGTTCAAACTTCAAAGAGCCACAATGTTGTAAATTAGAAAAATGTACAAGTACAAAAATTTGCACTGCTGAGCTGAAAGAATGGAGAGGTGACCTCCTGTTGTTACATGATAAAGGCCAAACAGGTCTTCTTTGTGACCTCAGGCATGTCTTCTCTATGCCTTGATTTTCTTATCTATAAAATGGAGATGATAATACAGGTTCATTATCTGTTATCTGCAATTCTGAAATTCAAAGAGCTCCAAAAACTCAAAAATTGTTTTGTTTTAATTTTCTGACTCTGTGGCACTGTCATTTGGTAGTGAAATCCAGTTTGAACTGTGAGGTTTTATCATGGTTTCCCTGTCCAGGTGAATATTATGAATCCTGCAGAAATGTTAATGTTGGATATGATGGAGTGCTGGAGGTGTTTATCATATATGATATGTGAACTTTACTCCCTTTCTAAATGCTAAGTAATTCTGAATTCTGAAACTTCTGGCCCAAAGGGTTTCAGATAAGATATTGTATACCTGTAATACTTCCTCATAATGTGGTGTGAGGACTGAATTTCTAATAACAACTCAATCATCAGTGACTCTATTATTGATAATTAGTTAACTTATAAGTTAGATTCCCCACCCAATCCCTGAGAATGAGCAAGGATTTGTATTTGATGATGCCTAACCTTATTCTTGGTACATTTGTACTTCAGTCTGTCAAATTTGATTTATACTATATTAATTATTGTTATGGAATGTTTCTTCTAAGAAACTGTCCTCCTCTGAACACTTACTCTCTTTTGCAATCTTTACATACTTGAAAGAATGCCTTGTTTGCCTTTAGGTGTTAGCTGTCAGACTGATTTTTCAGTCATCTTTTGTAAGTTCATTTGATAAAACTCATGGTTAAAATTAAGTATTCTTTATCTCCCAACTAAAATGCTGATGGATGCACATTACTGCCTTTGACTTCTCCATAAAGGTGAATTCTTAATATGCCTGAAAACATTGTGTTTGTAATGATTTTAAAAAACACAAGGGCAAAACATATACATTTACATTTCATTCAACGTTTCCCAAGTAGAATTTTATTTTTGTGGTTGATTGTTGGAATGCTTCCTATTTCTCCCAGCTACGTAAAACCCTTTTTACTGTGTTTAATCCTTAGCCTGTGGGCATGGGGGACTGATTTTGCAATACTCTTCTGGCACTGGGAAATTTTTAACTGAAAAATTCATATGCTGAAGCCGGGCGTGGTATCGTACGCCTATAATCCCAGCACTTGGGAGACTGAGGCAGGAGGATCATGAGTTCAAAGCCAGCCTCAGCAACTTAGCGAGGCCCTAAGCAACTCAGTGAGACCCTGTCTCTAAATAAAAATATACAAAATAGGGCTGGGGATGTGGCTCAGCAGTGGAGTGCCCCTGGGTTCAATCCCCAGTACCAAAAAAAACAAACAAACAAAAAATATGCTGAAATACTTGGGAGAGAAAGAATTGTTATTTAAATAAACATACTTCAAAGAAGAGCTAAATCGATCATTTTAAATGTGATTTTTGCTAGGCTATTTGCCTAGAAGTTGAGTTAGGGTGAGACCTATCAATAAGGAATCCTTTTGCCGCTCTGGCTGCTGCTCCCCTGTGTCTCTCCCCTGGGAGGATGTTGCTGCCGGCTGATGACAGCAACCTATAAATGTGTTTACCCTTTGTTTGGTTACACGTTACTAGGTGCCCCACTTTTGGCCTGGATTTCCAGTGCCTGGGTGGTTTTATCCCAGCATCTGAGTGAGTCAGAATGAAGACCCAGAGAGCAAGGTTTAGTACAGTAAAGACTAGAATGGAGGCTTTCTATTCTGCCTCAGAGGTGGGAAAGGGCCCCAACACAGGACAGGAATTTTGCTGCAGTTGTTCTAGGTCTTGTGCTTCCTTCACCCGATTTTTTGTTTTCCAATCAACAAACCTCCACTGAACTTCCTCTCCCTGAAGAAGTAAGAGTGGGGAGGAAACTCCATTCACTGAGGGAAAGAGCTATATTTGCTTCTTTCATTGCCCTGATCAACTGTTACTCTAGGCCTGTCATTTTGAGCAGCATAGAAATGAACAGCTTCTCCCAGCTCTTGCATTCTCCTTTGCTTATGACCTCAGAAGATAAGTGCAATGGTTTGGGGGCGCTCATGCTTCACAGTTTTCTAGCTGGTTGACATCAGATAAGTTACCTTCATTCTCTGACAGATATTCTGTCTTGAAAAACATTCTACAAACCCAAGTTCCTGTGAATCTCTTTAGAGTATAACAGCAGAATTAATTATAATCTCCTCAGCACAAAACTGTCTTTATAGTTTGTTGTTCAGTATCATTCCATATGTGAAAGTATTGTTTTTATGTTCATTTTCTGATGATCTGTGCAATTGTCATGGCATTATTATTATTATTTTTAATATTTTTATTTGTAGATAGACACAATACCTTTATTTTTATGTGTTGCTGAGGATGGAACCCAGTGCCTCACATGTGCCAGGCAAGACTCCACCACTGAACTACAATTCCAGTCCATGGCATTATTTTTTAACCCCTCTGAACCTAAGTCTCTTCATCCTAAAGAGAATGTAGTAGAAAATAATGGCACAAATGTGGTACCTGGGGCAAGACAGGATTTTATTTAAAAGAGAAAAAAAAATTTAATTTGATTAATGAATATGACTTCCTCTAATAAGATTGCCAAATGTCCTGTATATAGTAACAGTAATATCGTGCAGCTGTAAAGCCTGAAAAAAGTGTACACACTTTGTTGTGATTTGGAATGTAACAATATCTCCTGTTGGCTCTCTCCTTCCCTGCACCTCTGGCCCCGTCTCTAAGCAGTATTCCACCGAGCTGAAGAAACTGTACTGCCAAATAGCCAAGACATGCCCCATCCAGATCAAGGTGATGACCCCACCTCCTCAGGGCGCTGTCATCCGTGCCATGCCTGTCTACAAGAAAGCTGAACATGTCACCGAAGTGGTGAAGCGGTGCCCCAACCATGAGCTGAGCCGTGAATTCAATGAGGGTAAGGGCGATTAGAATCTGTAACTCCTTTAAATGATCTCCTTGAAGGTAAAGGTCCTGTGAGCCTTTTATTTGGTTCCTGTCTACCTGGTTCAGATTTCTGCAATCCAGTGTCAGCTCAGCCTCCTTTTTGATTGACTGAGTATCTGAGTATAATGACAAATAAATTGATGGCTTTTACAGTGTTTAAACTACTTAATTTAACATTAGTGGTTACTGGATGACCTGGACTGATCTCTCTGCTCCCTTCTGCTTCCTTCCTTTTGTTTTATTTTGTTCCGTTTTGTTTTTCTAGCTGTTTTTGTTTTATTAGAGGGTGTAAGCAGAACAGCGCGATAGATGTTCTGCTTGGCCCAGGTTACACAGTGTCCTTTAATGTTTGTGCTTTTCCCTGAGTGACTTTCAAGTTTAGATGAGTAGACAGCTGGAAGGGCAAGAGGGGGCAGGGAGACAGGGAGAAATAACGAATGCAATGGAAGAGAAAGGGGGGAAGAAAAAGAAATGAGAAGGAAAATAATGAGAAAGAGGAGTAAGGAGAGGAAACGGAAGATCTAGAACCTAAGATGGGGTGGCTGGATGGAGGACCTGGAGTCAAGGACAGGTTTCTGGAAGTCCCATTTAAACTCTGTGTCCATGCATGCACCAGACCCCATCTTCTGAGCACCACAGCTTTGGAGAAGAAGTCACTATTTCCAAGGGTTCCCTTGGATCTGCTTTATGGGAAACTTAGTAGAGAAGGCTGAGAAGTAGAAAAGAAGGACAGGAGATAACCTAAGGAATCATCAAAGTCTGATGATGGTGCAGAAGGGGTTGGGAGTTGGGATACTTCATAGAAAAAATATTAGAAGCAAATATTGGTAGGTAGTTAGAATGTGTCACTATAGAGCAGGTAATAGAGTGTAGAGAAAATTAATGGAGGAAGAAAGAGAATGGATAAATTTAAAAGAAGAAAATAAACTCAAATCTTCTTTCATACAACTCTTTGCACATTAGTTTCTAGTTCTTGCCCACTTGGCTGCATTAGACACACCTTCATATCTTGCCTTTTGCTTAATGATTTGCATAAAACACATTCCATTTGTAGATAGGCTTCATTATTGGTTTACCTAACTGCTTGTGTTCCATCAAAATGACTCTTTTTTAAAAATATTTTCTCACTTTTTTCACATAACAATTGTTTTGTTTTGATCAAGATAGATGATGCTGCAGAGCATATCTTGATACACTTAGCTTTTTAGTTTTATTCAGTAGTTTTCATAGAGTGGGACTCTACAGGCAGAGGTAAGGACAGCTTTATGGTTGCTAATTCTTGCTGCAGTTTTTCTTTTGGAGCCCTGCCAATTATCACAATTTTGTAAGCCTAGGCTCCTTTTAAAACTTGCTTGTCTTTTCTTGTCTCCAGCCTAGGACTCTTTCAACACAGTCTTTCCAGCAAGTTTCTTATCTTTTTAACCAAAGCAAGTTCTAAGATAGAAAAGGAGAAGGGAATAAGCAAAGTGAAGGTCATGTCCTTGTGATCTTCTGCTGCTTCATTGGTTGTTTTGTTTGTTTTCTTGACCATGCTGGAGATTGAACCCTGGGCCTTGCACATGCCAAGCAGATGCTCTACCACTGACCTACATCCCCAGACCCCTTGCTTAGTATCTTTGCTGCTCAGACTTTGGGAGAGCATTGCTTGGTTTCCTTCCAGGCAAAATTCCCTCCATGAATGAGGTCATTGATGTGGTCATAGAGTATCATAGCAGTTTGAATAGTTGACCTTAAACTTCAAAGCAAGGACTATTCCCTCAATTAGAAAAGAGCACAGCAGCCCTTCCTGCTGCTGTAAAGGTTGAGATGTCCTCCTGTGTTATATATCTAGCAATGGGATCTGTTCCTTTTGCACGGATGTATTTTTCTTGTTTCTTTGGCCACCAAAATTCTGCCCATGCAGTTTCATTTTGTCTTCTTTCTTGTGAGGGTAAGTAAACTAACTATTTTGTCTTTTGTTGTTCTGCAGGACAGATTGCCCCTCCTAGTCATTTGATTCGAGTAGAAGGGAACAGCCATGCCCAATATGTAGAAGACCCCATCACAGGAAGACAGAGTGTGCTGGTACCTTACGAACCACCCCAGGTAAAAAGAAAAGAAGATAAAAGAAAAAAGGACTGATTGAGTGAGGTAGCATTAGTTCATTAGCAAATTAGGTAATCATTAGCATGATTGAGTGAGTAGCATTAGTAAAAAAGAAAAGAAGATAAAAGAAAAGTGGACTGATTGAGTGAGGTAGCATTAGTTCTGAGGTAGTGTTGGTTTTGGTGAAAGGGTATTTCTAGCACTTATCATTATGTTGGTCCTTATCTTCAACTATGCAACTTTTTAAAATTTCTTTTGTCTCTCTTTCCTATATGCCTCCCCTTTGTAACTCCTAAATACGTACTGAACTAACTTGGAAACATGGCCCTATACCCATGTTCCCATTTGTGTTCCCATCCAGATAATAATTGAACTGAAAATTGGGTTTACCAAGATGTTGGTTTATCCAACTAGTAATTGGTAGTGGATGTGTACCCCAGAAATGAATGCAAGTATTCTTACACTAGTCTATATATAGGAGGCCCTAAGAGGAATCTCTTAGCTGAAGTTCAACTAACAGACAGCAAGTTTGTAAATCTGCTGTGTAGAGCAGAGTAGTGAAGTAGAAAGTACATAAGAGTAACTGCACCCATGTTCTTCGGTTTGCTGTAAGGATCTTTGACATGCAATTCTCTACTCTGGGCTTCATTTCCTTAACCATGAATGAAGCACTTTAGACTATCTTATTTACTTCTGAGAATCTTTGAACCTCCAGGGTTTTTATTTATGGAATTGTACAATCAAATCTATGTCATACTGCTTTATCTTCATAGGGAAAAATATCCTTGGAGCAGAGCTGCTATTTCGGGTGGTTTTTTTCTTTAGCTTTCCCCTTTCACAGATATTAATGTATTGGATATAGGCTATTTGAATTGGGTGATTTGGTTTCATTTGCATATGAACAGGATTAAAGATCAAAGAGCTGTTAAAGCTTATCTTACTTATGTCCTGTCCAATGTTGTCCACATTAGCTTGAAGCGTTCCAGAAGGCAAAGCCTAGAGGAATTTGCAATGGATTTCGGAGTTTTCCTTCCTAGAAGGAAGCTTCTTCCTTCTTTAAAAGTGGAGTTCTTTCAAGAAGGGGAAAACCTGAGAAAGAAGAACATTAGTTCAAATTATCATTAATACAGATTTTTTTTTCCTCCTGTGCTCAGGTTGGCACTGAATTCACGACAGTCTTATACAATTTCATGTGTAACAGCAGTTGTGTTGGAGGGATGAACCGCCGTCCAATTTTAATCATTGTTACTCTGGAAACCAGAGAGTAAGTGGCATGTATGGAACTATCATTCTGCAAACAATCACAGGCAGAGGACAGAGTGAAATCCTATCTGTTTTATGGTTAACTTTGTATGCACGATGGAGAGCTGCCCTTGATTTTGTCCTTTGTGCTTTAGATTCTTGCTGTAAACACTAACATAAAAGATCTAAGAAAGTGGAGATAGAACAGGGTGGGTAAAAGTAGAAGGGAAAGAAGAGCTGGGAAGGTGTATAAGTCCCTTTATACCTGAATTCTTGACATTTGACTGGAATTGTTTTTGATTAGACAGTGTTTGTTTTCATGTGGCCCTAGGCATTTAACAGTTTCTTTGACTAAGTCTGGGCTGCCTAAGGGGATTTTATCCTGAGACATCCACTGGCTTAACTCAAGTTTCCTTCAAAATATGTAGCTAAATACAGCTGTTCTGCTAATGACTTGGAGGTTCTTTGCAGAACAAATGGAATGTTATTTACTAATATTGCTTGTGGCATGGAAGCACTTTTGTGTTCTGCCAGGTGCTTTCGAGTCCTTCCTCAGAGCAGCCGTGCTGAAGGGGTGGTGATAGTGCCCATGTACAGTGGAGACAGAAATGGGACTTCAGGAGGTCTTAAAATTCTCTGACTTTAACCCCTTCTTCTTCTCTTTTCTGATTCCTAGTGGGCAAGTCCTGGGCCGCCGTTGCTTCGAGGCCCGGATCTGTGCTTGCCCAGGAAGAGACAGGAAGGCAGATGAAGACAGCATCAGAAAGCAGCAAGTTTCAGACAGCACAAAGAACGGCGATGGTACGAAGCGCCGTAAGTAGATGTAGTGGCCCATGGGGTAGGACCGAGTCTTCTCTAGATGTAGGGATTGGGGTGATGTTGGAGAAGCGGCAGGATGAGACCTTTGAGCTTCAGCAGCAAGTGTGACTTGAGAGTCCGTGTGGGAGAAGGCATAGCCCTGATGGAGGCACTGAGGTGGACTCCAGGTGTAATACTCCAGCTTACAAACACAGTGCTTACGTTTCTTAGCACAGGAGTCCTCAGAACGTGACTACCACACAGGTAGCAGTAACATCATCTGGAAACTGGATAGAAAGGCAAATTCCTAGGCCTGAGACTTGCTGTATCGGTAACTTTGGGTGTGCAGCCTGGCAATTCAAGTGATTCTAATGATATAAAGTTTGAGAATCAGTATCTAGCCTGTTGGTATCAATTTATCTTCCTATTATTAAGCATGAAGCCTAAAATAGCACCAACCATGTCATGATTTGTTCTCACAAATCTCATGAGAACTGTGAGATTTGTGGGCAAATTTCATCAAGCACAGCATAGGGCTCTATAGATTTGAGTCTCATCAAGTCTTCACTTCATGTATATGACCCTCTTGGGGCCTCAGTTTCCTCACAAGTTTTCAAACTTGTTTTTTAATCATTGGAAGCTTTTTAAAAAAGTAAAATATTTCAAGGAACCTATAATGTGGAATCAATGAAAGCAGAGCTGTTCCGGCTGAAGGGTTGGTCTAGTGCGCCAAGGTCTACCCATAGCCACCTCCGTAGAGTCCTGGAACTCAAGATAACAGTGTTTGAAAACCATTGATTCCCCCATGTGCTTCTAACTTGTGATGAAATTTGATTTTTAGAAGATATCATGCTTAAGCTGGATAGCACTACAAGTATTTTAAAGTACACCAGACTATGCCTTATTTTATGAAAAGGGGTTTAATATTATTACTGATTAGTATCCAGAAAAATAAAAATTGCATTATACTTTTTTTTTTAATTTACTTATTGATTCATTGAACACAAATGGAGTACAGCTATTGTTTCACTGGCTGTACACAGAGTCACACCATCTGTGCGTTCATGCATGTACACAGGGCAATGGTATCTGTCACACATTCTGTTATTATTGTTACAAACAAATCTATCACCATCAACTTCTGTTTAGTATGATATGCTTTTTCTATTTAGCTCTCCCTTTTCATTACTCAAAAAAAATAAAATCATATGTATGATATAGATAGATATTTCCATTCTAATTTTACTCTTAAGCATTCCTGATAGCATAGTTCTTAACACTTTTCCTGAATACTCTATCTACAAATTAATGACGTCCAGTAAGAATAGATTGCTGACTTTTGCCAAAAGGATAGTCTCTGTACCCTGGATCCTGGCTGGTGTCACTTCTAATTTTGGAAAACTAAGGAATTGATTACCCATTAATTCCCTCACTTTACCATTCTCCACACAATCTATATAATGTGCATTTACCTCCTTGGGAAATAAATGACCTAAAATGTGGAATGCAGAAATGAGTTTTCTTCTTTTTCTTAATGACTTTTCACAGACACACAGATTAGCAAGGCAGGGATTTTCTGCCTCAGAACTTAAGCTAAAGGACATTTCCCAACATCTTGAATTTCCTTCTTTCACTTATTGTTCCCAACCTTTCCCCTACCCCACTATTGTTAAAATTGCATTTAATGTAAAAGTAATTAATCATCACCAATTAAATGGATGTTTAGGACCAGAATGCTCCATCTCATAGGTGTTGCTGGTGCTACTGTCTGTTTAGCATGTGTTATTAAATGTTGTGAATATTAATATTTAATAACTAAATATGATTAATGTATATCATTGCTTCACAAATGCTCCCAGGATGAAACTTGCATTTTTCTTCCACCCAGCTTTTCGTCAGAACACACATGGCATCCAGATGACATCCATCAAGAAACGAAGATCACCAGATGATGAGCTATTATATCTACCAGTGAGTCTTTTGTGGATGTTCATGGTTGCCTTATTTTAACACTCTCCTACCAAGCTTTTACTAAATGGTCATCTTCCAATTATCTGTAGTGGTGAGGTAGAAACTATCTTAGCCATTTGGAGCTGCAACAAGGTAACATAGATGAGATGGCTTATGAACAACAGAAATTTATTTTTTATAGTTCTGGAGATCAGAAGTCTAAGATCACAGTGCCAGCCTGGTCAGGCTCTGGAGAAGGCCTTCTTGAATTGCAAACTGCCATCTTCTCATGGCCCACAGGGGGACAGAAGGCCAGAGAGCTCTCCAGGGTCACTTTCATGGGGGCACTAATCTCCTTTGTGAAGGTTCCACCTAAGTGATCTAAATACCCTACCAAAAACCCCACCTCCTAATATCATCACTTTGAGAGGTAGGGATTCAACATATGACATTTATGGGGGAACATAAATATTCAGTCCATAATAGTAGGGGGGTATTAAAATAAAGCAAAAAGAATATATTTTTTTTTAAATTCAAGAAATTTCCCTTCACAGTTTTAGAATATCTTAATAGCATGAGCTTCTCTTCTTACCTTCTCACCTAAACAGTGCTACTCTCCTAACAATATTTTTGTATCCCAGATTTTTTAAATAAACTTGTATTTTATTATCTGTGAATGATAAGATTATCCTAGACAGCATGGATATAGCAATTTAGGCTGAAAATTTTGTCAGAAAAAGTTCACGAAGTTGATAGTATAGCAATTTTAGAGAATTAAATGTGATTTATTTTCATTGAGGCATAATATTTGTACATCTTTATGGGGTACAGGATAATTGGATACATTGTGTACAGTGCATAATGATCAAATCCAGGTGATAAGCACTCCATCTCCTCAAGCAGTAATCATTTCTAGGTGTTGAGAACTTTCGTTTTCTTTTAGGGAGTGTAATATAGAAAGTGAAGCAACCAGGTGCAGTGGATGCCCACCTGTAATCCCAGCTACTAGGGAAGCTCAGGCAGGAGGATCATGAGTTCAAACCAGGGATATAGCTCAGTGGTAGAGTGTCCCTGAGTTTAATCCCTAGTGGCGGCGGGGGGCGGGGGGGGGGATAGTCAAGCAAGGCATAATCTTCAATTATATGTGAATAGTCAGAGACTTAGCCCAATTCTCAGGGTCACTAATAAGGTTATTTAATTAGATTATGGTTGCAGTTCATTGAATTCCTACTGTCTTAGGTCTTTGTCATTTAAAGTGGCAATAAAGTTTTGGTGCCCAGTATAGCCCTCAATGCCATTTCAGTGACATGACACAGGCAAGCTGAGCCAGGAGACCAACTGTGAGCTACCGCCCTGGGATCGAAGCTAAAGCCACTCAACAGGTTTGGGTGTGCCATGTCTTGCTCCCCACCTTCCCTGGGCACAGGCCCTTGGGCACTAGATGACCAGTCAACCAATTGGACAGTGAGCCAGCTGAGATTCTCAGTGTCTTGTTTCTCAGGGAACTTATGGCAATGAATTTGTGACCTTTAGGTAAAACATTACCCTGATATATTAAATATCCCAAAAGATTTAGTATATTTTCAGCTTATAAAATGGGTATTCTCTGAAAAGTTCATGAAATTTTAGTTTGAACTAATAAAGGAAGTGCCCTATAATGAGTAACATCTTGAAATCAGTGAAAAGAAGCTAAGCTGAAGTGTTTGGGGTAACAACAACCCTATCAATTCAACATGTGTTTCATGCTGTTCGTTAAGGGGCAAATAGGCTAGTCCCTGAGCAATTAGAGAGCAGTGGGACACAATTCTTGCCTTCAGAGACCTTGTCTTCTACTGAGTACATGGGCAGTTTCAAAGTAATGACATAAAAGCCTCAGTGGAGGGAGGCTGGAGCTGTGGAGGCACAGGAAGGAATAAGGTTGCAGACCAAAGCAGGACAGGCAGGCAAAACTGCTCAGTGAAGAACCCCTGGGGCTGGGATTTAACCCAGCACAAGAGAGAGAGCTTCTTGTTATTTTTGAATGTTGGTCAGTTCTTCACTGTGTGCTGAGGTTGGGGACTGGGCTGAAGCAGATTAAGTGTCTAGCATACAAATTTAAATAGACACTCTCAGGACCCTTCAGTTCCCCAGTGTATTGCTCCCCTCATCCTGGTCCTGGCCCTTCTCTTACATTTTTAAACTTTGAAGGGATTCTTTTAAAAAGGAAGCATATTTTATCTCTGCTGAAAACTTTCTGTCCTTCCAGAGTTGATACTATTTTTTTATGGTAGCTAGTTATGTTTTACAAAGTTGCTATGAAAACTGTAATCATGAATACTGAATCATTGCTCCTAAGGGAAATAAAAGATTAAGTTCCTGTGAGTCTCTGGTCCCAACATTACATCAACAAATCAGTACATAACCAGGTGTTACGTGTGTTTCTGTATAAAGACATCCTATTTAATATATGCTTTGATTCATTAACATTGAATTCCTGGCCCCCAGCACTGTAATTGAAGCCTTGAATGAAGTTTATTTAACACAAGTATTTTCTCCATAAAGTACAGCATAGCCTTGCACATAGGGACATAAAACAGCCTTTTAGCATTGTACTGGGGACATTTTATACAGCAAAATTACCAACAAAAAGAACAAAAATGTGAAATATGTGCTACTAAACAGACCATGAAAAGACACTTGTTCACAGCATGAGAGCAGCAACAAGAAAGCAGACCTTCTTCTTGCTCACCCTCAGCTGGGGACAGGCACAGGTGACTCAAGCTTTTCATCACCATGCAAGTCTGTGAAGGACATGCAAGTGCCAGGAGTATTGATTTTCATGTTACACATAAATGTTAACAAGCAGGTGAAGTTACAAATACAGAATCCATGCATAATGAGGATTGACTGCATTTCTGACAGTTCTACAGTTTTCATTGTCCCCTCTTTCCTTCTGCTCCCTTACATAGGTGAGGGGCCGAGAGACTTATGAAATGCTGTTGAAGATCAAAGAGTCCCTGGAGCTCATGCAGTACCTTCCTCAGCACACGATCGAAACATACAGGCAGCAGCAGCAGCAACAGCACCAACACTTACTTCAGAAACAGTGAGTGTGTCCATCTGTCATTTCACGGAGGCATGGGCAAGCATGACTGCTTATTGACACCAGCAACAGAATGTTGATGGGCAGTGTGGAAGATGATGTTGTGAGACAGCAGAGCATAATAGCTTCAGATGAGTTGGCGTGGCACTTATTTTTCAGTTTCAGCTTTCTGTGTGTCTTATCATAACCTTCCCTTTGACAAGTTTTGTCTGTTTTGAAATTAAAAACAGACTCATACTAACAGAGTTACTAATGACAAGTTTTGTCTGTTTTGATATTAAAAACAGACTCATACTAACAGAGTTACTAATGCTTGATTGTAGTAATAACCTGTATATTTTAAAACATAAAATCTTATTTTATCCTAATGGATTTTTCGTTCATCTCCTGAAATGCACAATCCATGTTTAGGAATGCTACTGTAGTTTGTAGAGAGTAAAGAGGTTTTACTACATACACCATGAGTTGTTTGAGTGCTTGAGGTTTCTGAGACTCACTGTATGTTCCTTGGGAAAATGTCCCAGTACCAAAGGACAGTAGTATCATGTGGCCCTGTTTTAGCGTCCTTGTTCTGGACTGTCTTCCTGCAACATATTTTTACATGAACAGGAGAGATTTCACAACCATATTAGCATATACACACAACCTATTTATATGTTAAGTTTTACCTTGACTCTTGGATCTTTGATGATGTTAATTGTTTTATGGCTAACAAGAATAGAATAGCTCTCATAAAGAATAAGAAGTTGACCAATCACGATTCTGTGTACACTTACCTTTTAGTGGCTAAGAATAATCATTTGTTAATTGAATTAAGATATTATATGTGTACTGGAAGTATTGATAGTCTATTTAGATAAATGTAAAATATTTGTATTCAGAGAACAATTGAGAAACCCAAACTTTTAACCTTTTGGGCAAAAATAAATGAAACCAAAAATTACCTTGTTTAAGGCAAAGATGACCTTTTAAATAAAGGGCAATTGAACAATCAATAATATTTTTGTCTGATGTTATTAGCTACTATAGGAATATGGTAAGTATGATAAAAGGACTCCTTATTCTTTCTTTAATCAACATGAGTGTGGTTGAGGAGGCTGGAGTGCAGCTCTGGTTGGCAGGAGGCACTTGTTGAGCATTGTCTTCAGTGTGAGGAGAACAGCAAGGGGAAAAGAAACACTCATGCTCTCTCTTCAAAGCACTTTAAGCTATTTGAGCATTTAATAAACTTTCTGGCTGGAAGGGATTTCATTATTTAGTTTCAGTATGAAAGTTTTGCATTTCAGAGCTATCTGGTGTTTTACATAAAGCTGATCAGAAAGTTTAATCAGGTGGTTATTGGAGACTATATTCCAAAGGAGAATTTGAGCTCTGAGTTGCAGACTGAACTCCTATTGCAATTGTATAGATTTGTTTGGTCTCAGATGGAAAAATATGTTAATATATTTGAGTGCCAAATCAATTCAGTTCTTATAAAATCATTTAGTAGGGATCAAAGAAACAGAGAACTGAAACATAATTTACAGACCCAGAAGGGATAAGTGCCTTCCCCAAGATATGTATGTCATGGAACTATGAAATGTCCCAAATTGCTTTCAGTTCACTCTGGAAGAGTTTAGTGACATGTCATGCTGTACTAGTTGTTTTGGGCTACTGTTTTCTGTTTTATTTGTTTCTCCAGATAAAAGGAAAGGTTCTGATCATTTAGCACAGGGATTGGTAGACATTATTTTTACAGAGCACAGGAAGTATTTTAGGCTTTTAGTTCAGATGGTCTCTTGCAACTGCTTGGTTTTGCTGTTGTAACAGAAAAGCAGCTACAGGAGAATACCTAAATGAATGAGAATGGCTGTTACCCATACCATTTATGGGTCCTGAATTTTGAATTTCATGTCATTACCACATGTCAGGAAATAGTACTCGCCTTTTAATACTACACAATTGAAAAATGTAAAATCCATCGTTAGCTTATGGGTCAGATTTGACCCACTCACTGTAGTTTACCAAACGCTCTGATAGATAAATAAGTAGTCCCTCTTTCATCGCTTCTTGAAGTGCAGCTTTTGTTTGGATATGTGTTTTCAGAAGCTAGTATGTATATTGTCGGAGAGGTATTTAAAGTTTTTAGAAAATTCTAAAGTGAGTTTTAATATGGCGTTGCCTTATCTAACAAAGCCTATAACTGAAGTCTCTTGTCTTAGAAAGTGAGGCATGTCTATCCAAATATAAAATGTGTAATAACACCAGCTCCTTTATCAGATAAGGCTATAATAGTTGACTTGATCACACAAGTTCTTGCTGAAGATCTACTATGTAAAAGCATTAAGATAGAGATGAGAAAAGTGGGGCTCCTGCCTTCCTGTGGTTTACAATTCAATGGTGCATTCCTAACCAAAATGCCTTTTGAATTTGAAGAAAGCTCTGGCAATTTATTCTCCATATTGTGTGAACTAATAGGGCAATTTTAATAGCTTGTGTAGGTTATACAAGAGAATGTGTAGTTTAGTGTCTTTGTTATAGAGACTTTATAAGCCAATAGGATTGACATCCATCAGGGACAGATGCTATTTGTTTACATGATGTACTTGAAAATACTTAGCCTATATGATCAGTTATCTCATGCTTGTCTGATTGGCTTGCTCTAAAGGGAATTTTTTTTTATTATCTATGTTTTATAAAATGATCTATTTCTTCAGAGAAGAAAATACATCTGAAAATTCTGCTCATAAAATTAGTTCACAAGATTTTAGGGACATATTTTCACCTTTTTGTACCACAGATTAATAGTGAGGAATTAGTAGCTTCATAGTTTTCCAGTTGTTTATTTGAAAGTTTGATATGCATGTTTTTGAGTTGGTGTCTTACAGCTGTGATAACTTGGGCATGGAAATCTAACAGACTACAAAATGAAATCTTTGCAAAATATAGACATTTGGTCTAATTAGTCCTTTGTAGCATTATATATACTTGTGTCCCAATGATTGATAGGCATCTGTATAAATTCTCCAGTTGCTTTATTCTTCAGCTAATTTTTTCAGCTCTTTTATTTTCATGCAAATCTTCAAGAAAAGAGCATGAATGACTAGACAAAGAAAAATGGAAATCTAATATCCTGGCAATAATTCGAAAAGAGTAAATCAGCTTGGAAAATGCCTGTCATAGCTCATGATTTCCTTTCCAAAACATAGCATCAATTTTATTCTGGTACGGAACCAATTTTATATTTTATATATAGTAGAAGGAAAATTGGTGGAAAGGGAATATACTTTCTACAAGGTGGCAGTAAAATATTTCCACTTTAATTACTTCTTTTGCTTTCCCACCGTGTATTTTCTCTCTGCTTGTTTTTCATTTGTGCATGATTTTCCTTTTTTTATAAATTCCTTCACAGTTACCTTCATGATCATAGGTTTTATGGAAGATGGATTTTATACTGAGTTTCTGTGAGCCAAATTGTTACAGATAAAAGTAGACTTTCTACTTTTTAGGAAGAAATTTGATTTTCATTAACTTGCCCACATTGGTAGAAATACAGACCATTCTGTTTACAGAACTCTGATTCTAATGGGAGGACAAATTGGGCCCCATTTTTACACTAGACTCCTTGCCTTTGTATTTCTAAGGGTCATTAACTCATAGCACAGCTGTGCGCAAGCTGCTTGACACCTATTCTGTAATCCTTTGACTTTTTTATATCAGACTCATGCTATTTCTTTTTCATTCTTTTCTGTAGCTGATTTTTCTTCTTAGCTTCCATTCTGTTCTCAGGCCAACATGACTGTTTAGACCTTTGCTTAGCCTAACTCTTGCTTTCCTCTGCAAAATTAATTTTCTAGTTTCTATGGGATGAATTCCACTTAAATCTAAATATAAATCTGAGACATCCTGCACTTTGAGGTTCCTTCTCTCTCAGGGTCACTCAGTGATGGTGCCTCATTAGTAACACGAGCCAGAGTATATTGCAACAGAGCAGAATTGGCCAGGGCATAGTTCCAGCCTCTTGCACCACAGGTGGGGGAACTGAGGCCCTATGAATTACACCTGGAATTTCATAGCCAATTCATAGTATGGATATGACTAAATCAAATTTAGAACATAGAGCTCTTTGGTCTGATTCACTAGTTAAGTGACTTGTAATACTAAAACTAAAGCAAGTATCAAGTCCCATTTTATCTGTCAGTTGGTATTTATTCTTGCTGTTTTGATTTAAAGCTTTATCTCTTTAATCTCATTTGTTTATGATTATCTTCAACAATGCTAATATTTTTCTATAGTGTCATGTATCCCTGATTTGAGAAGCAAGCAATATATTCAAGGCTGTAACATAAGTGAAAGCAAAAGACATAGATACACAAACTGATAGACGTTATTAGTGCTACTTTTCTAAGTTTGGTCAGAAATCCTCCACATTTGCAGAATATTTGTTTGCAATCGTCACATTTATAGATTAAAAAACATAAATACTGGCAGTTTCACATGGTTCAACTGGATAGCTATTATGAAAATGCACATGTTTTTATAGAATACAGTGTTACTTTGAACTTCATAGCTTTATTATTACATCTTCAGGGCTGAGATTTATTAGCTCTAAATCAGTTATGAAGGAAAAACCCAAAGATTAATGAAACTCAGATTAAATCTCTTCTCTGCATTGCATATCCCAGTGTAGGCTGGTCTCAGTTCTAGGTTGGAACTCCTGTGGTCTATATTCTCTTATCATGACTGGAGACCACCTTGATTCTTGCATGCCATCCCATGCTGCTGTATGCTGTTTGCTGAGAGAGAAGCACCAAACCTTAATGTCCAAACAAGGAGTCAAAGCTCTAGTTCTTTAGTTGGCAGTAAGTTCCTTCCACACCAATTTGTATTTTGGCAGATTTTGTTGAGATGGTACCAATTTTTGATGGTTTACCAAATCCCAGGACTAACCAAGTAAAAATGGCTTGGTTCCTTTGAAAGGAGTAAACAAGTAGGATTCAAAAAACCAGTCTGGGAAACAGTTCCCAAACAGTTCATGGAGTTGCACAACCTTTAGCAAAATAAAAGGGCTTGTTCCTGGCATCCTTGTGGCACAATTGATTTCTTAATTATGCAAAAGTTGCTTTCATGAATTTGATATACACATTTGTAGGCCAAGTTTGTGACTGAAAGGATTAAGGTATTTATCCATCTCAATCTGGGCACATACAAAATGCTCATTAATAGTTCACAAACGCATGACGACACAGCCCCCATACTGAGATAAGATCACATTTCTTCATACTTCATCGTTTGGCTAGACATGAACAGTAATGAGGTCTAATAATTGGGCAGATGACATTTTGTGTAAGCTTAAAGTTTGTTCTTGTTTCTGCATTCCCTTTTTCAATTAATTGAGTCCAGTAACCCTTATGCCAGCACTGTATGAAGCACCATGACCTCCCCCGTCTCCATAATCTTCAAATGAATCCCTTTGTGCAACCTGTTAAAAATACATGTGCCTAGGCCCCAACCTGGTTGCAGAAGGGATCTGAGAAATGCAATTTTTTTTCAAGTTCCACAGATGATTCTGATATATATGTGTGGCTACCTACTATAGCCCTACCTCATTTCATCTCCCTAAAATTCTTGAAAAGAAGAAATATCTGGGTAATATAAAGGAGGAAAATTAGGAAGGAACAAAAAATCACTCTGCAGGCATTCTGTCCTGTTTACACTATGATCATGAAGGTGTGAGGAGGGTGTTCCTGCATTCATTGGATTTGGACATGTGAAGTCTCAAGCCTTCATCTTTTCTTTTCTCTGGTTCCTCTCTGCAGTCTCCTTTCAGCCTGCTTCAGGAATGAACTTGTGGAGCCCCGGAGAGAAACTCCGAAACAATCTGACGTCTTCTTTAGACATTCCAACCCCCCAAACCGATCAGTGTACCCATAGAGCTGCGTCTCTGTATTTCAAGTGTGTGTTTGTTGTGTTTCCATGTGTGTATGTGTGTGTGTACCCAGCCTTTGAAAACAGAACTTGAAGACACTTTGGCTCAGAGACCCAACTGCTCAAAGGCACACAGCCAGTAGTGAGAGAATCTTTTGAAGGGACTCAAAACTTTAAAGAAAGGACGCTTTCTGCAGATTTTGTATCCTTAGATCTGACATTGGTCAGACAGGAACTACTGTGTATGTCCGTGAGATTTCTGTTGTTTCCTGGGAGGGAGGGGTCCAGCCCACAAGGGGACATTAGGATGTTTATTGGAACCCTTTTCTGTTCCCTTCCCTTGTGTTTCTCAAACTCATAATGAAGCTTTTGAGCAGGTCTCAAACTTAAGATGTCTTTTTAAGAAAAGGAGACAAAAGTTGTTATTGTCTGTACATAGGTAACGTGTAGGTGGCTGGGGGACTCAGCCAGGGCCTTTTAATGCTGGTCATGCAGTTATATTGCAAATAGTAACAATCTAGGGCGCCATGTACACTGCTGGGCAGAGAGGTGATGATCACCCTGAGTAGCCTACATTGGGGGCAAGGTGCGTGTTCTTTTCCTCTTTTTGGGAACTAGCATTATTAGTATTTTCTCTTTGTGTACACGTAGAAAGTTCATCAGTGCTCTGTCAGATCTTTCTCTGCACCATAGGTTTCCATCTGATATGATAGTGTTATTTGCATACAGAACCCTAGAGACTTACCCCACAAACTGTTGTTTAGACCCCAAGGCAGGTAAACTAACTTTGTGGTTTTAATAGGAAAATAAAACCACCCATAAATATTGCTCCAAGTACTTGTTTACCATTTTCCAATGTCCAAAATGGAGTTCAAAGTCCTCTTACCAAATCTATGACTAATTTGTTTAATTGGGGCTCCTGGTCCTCAATCCTACCCATCATAAAACCAGCCGGGTTACTGATTTTGCTCAAATGGATTTATCCAGGAGAGAGATGTTTTGGTTAACTGATGTCCAATCAGAAATGTTAAAATCAGTATTTTTGGCCTATAAATTATAGAAAAAAAAAAGATGATTTTTTTTTTTTTTTTTTTTTTTTTTTTTTTTTTTTTGACTCAAAGAGATGAGAATCAGTTTCTTTCCATTTTAAGATATAGTGTAAAGGCTTTGCCCATCCTCCCCTATCTTCCCACAGGTCACCAGCGCTTCAGTCTGTCACCAAGAAAATGATTTCTTGTTATTGAGGTTGTTGCTTTATGGATGTGTGATTTTAATTTTCAATAAACTTTTGCATCTTGGTTTATCTTGCAGTTTTTGTTTCTGCCTTTCTTGCCTTTGTTTTTGTTTTTTTTAATACTAGAATATTTTCACAGAAATGCTTGAAGTATGATGGGTAGGTCTAAAGAATGAGTGTAATGTAACCATCACTTCGGTCTGTGTTTCTTATATATGTATTTGGTACTTTTATTTAAGGTACTCTGCATCAAGGTCATCAATCTGAAAAATTAATTACAATGTCTAAAGTAGCTTAAAAACATTTTGGCTCTGTAAGTGTTTAATTTCACCCTGGCGGGTCCACAGTATTGTTTATTGACATCTCTGAACAAGTCTCAAATTGTGTCTTTTATTGCCAAATTTTCTAAAATGAATTTAAATTAAGTCCCACCACGACATAGGTATTAGCAAATATTCGCCCAGAAATCTGTAATAGGGCCTATTGTCCTTGGTTTGAGTAATTGCTCTTAAAACTACCAAAGAAGTTGTTCTAAATAAAACAAACCTAGTAGATTAGATAAATTCTTAAGAAAAATATATCTTTACATTTGAGATAAAAATATATTAGTAAAATCAGATGGTCTTGTTACATTTGGAAAGAGTTTTCAGTTTGTCTGATAACTTTGATTCACAAATCCCTTTAATGATTGGTGAGTATGTTTGCCTTTTTAACATTTTCTTTTTCTTTCAGAAGTTGTTTAACTTTCAGACATTTTTAATGTAAGTTTTCAATATGTTTTTAGTAAATTTTATATAAGTGGACATAGTTAAAACCATGAAATATTTGAAAGTAATGTTGATCAACTAGGGAATCAATGTTGCACTTGTCTTTAGTAGCAAGTTTGCTGGGCTAGAAAGGTCATGGACAGGGCAGTACTGGGACAGATTGGAAGAGGTACCATTCCTTTTCTGAGGGCATTCTCCCCACCACCTCCCTTGTATTATATGCAGTGTTCTTTTCAACACTCAATATTCCCTTCACTTCTCACATTCTAACAAGTGGTTTGGAAAAAATAAAATTTTGCCCAATGTTATCATCAAATTCTTCTAGAGTTGCTTTTTATTCTTTTCGTTAGTAATGGAAGATGTAAGTCAAAAGAAAAAATCTTGTGTGATTCTTGGCTTCTCTTGGAAGTTAAAAAAAATGTAGCTGTGTCTTATCAGGAGTTTTGAAATTTACCACATAGACAGTCACTAGAGTTGCAATGAGGAAACATGATTTCTAATCCTGGATAATGGAAAACTGAAAGTTCTGAAATTCTGAATTTTTTTCTTAGCACAGAAGCTGATGTTGTTAGAGTAAAGAACTGGGGTAAAGTTTCATTAGGATTTTTCCTCAAAACTAGAAATACATGAATTGTGACTTTCAGTATTCCATAACACTGAGTTCTTAAAAATATCTAGTAAGACTCCAGAGGAAGCAACCTCAGACCTAAACCTTGTTATTTTTTCTGACAGAGCTGTGTTCTCACTTTATTTATTTTTCTGCTTATTTATTTAATTATTTATTGTGCCATTGGGATCATGGGAGCACAGTGGAGTGGATATAAGAAAACTAACACTGCAGAGGTCATATTTTCTCAAATGCTTTTTTTTTTTCTTTAAATTCCCCAGATATTTCGGGGACTGTTTGGCAAGGACCGTGACATTACATTTATAATGGAAAAAATATGGTTGTTCTTTCATGCCCTGTAAATGAACCATGAATGTATTCAGACTCCTTTTTCATGAGTGTGTAGAGATTATTAGTGAGATCCTTCTAATTCAGACACTGTGAGTCTGGTAATAAACAGACTATCCTCATGGTCTGTGACTTTAAAGTTCACTTTTGAACTTTAGGGAAAGCATTCGGAATTTCCATCAATCATTTGCTCACCCTAATTTCTGAATTTGTTCAATTAAAAAAATCTGTGTGACCTCTGGCCACTTCTATGAATTCCTAAATTGTTCCCTTCCATCATATTGGCCAAACAATACGGTGTTCATCATTTGGAGTCAGAGGGGAAGAATAGGAAGAACCCGTGTTCCTTGAGTGTCAACAAATCGCTGCACATCTTCCTTGACCTCCTTCAGTCTTAATCATGAACCTTCCAGTGTGAGTCTCGTGCCTCTTCTAAAGATTAAGAAAATGCTACTTGGGAGACACTTGTGTAACCTCCAAAGTCAATTAGTTTGTGTCAGATCCAGGTGACCTAGATATTTCAACAGGTTCCAAAATCCATATTCCTTCCTTTTCACCTGTGGTTTCTGACTTACCTTTGTCAAATTAAGTGGATTATGACAATAAATCATAAGTGAACTAATATATAGTAAAAAATAATGACCACAAGGGAGAGGAAGCTGTAACATGATATAGAGGTGGCATTTACTACAACTGAGGGCCCAAAGGAAATGCAAATATTATAAATATACTTTTATTTTCCTAACTGTGGTTCAAACAAGGTTTCCATACGTTCTTACTGTACATTTAACAAGAACTTCTGGGGAAAGGGAGATAGGAGGAGGTCTCTTTAGGTTAGAGAGGTCCAACCTGCATCTGGAAAATGTGTTACCTGACATAGTAGGTACTTTACAGGGGGCAAAGCATCTCTTCACTTCCCTGCCCTGAGCTTTTCTATACTTTAATGAGGACTTACAGATGTTCCTACATGGGTACAAATGTGCTGGCTCTTCCACCAGGCTCCTTCACAGGTGTGGAGTGGATTAGGAAGTACTTGGTGTCAGCTGGAGTAACTCTCCTTATTACATTCTTTGGTCCCTGCCTATCTTAGTCTCCCACATTTCTCTTACCACTTAACCCATTTCTTGATCCTGTAACCTATTGCCCATACTTCTTGGGGAGGTGTCACAGAATGAAAACAAACAGATAAAAGCTCTTGAAGAAGGTGCCAGGAGACCTACTTCTACCTGTAACCCATCCATTCAGCAATGTGCAACCTTGGCCACATTTTTTTTCTTAAATCTTCACACTTGCTCTTCTCTGTTAATTTCTTGCCCATCCCTGCCCTGCTATACTTGATGTGTGTCCACACATATGTTGTCACAGTCATTAAGAACATGTATGAAAGACAGCTAGGCAATCTGAAGTCATCTGCAGTTAAGAGGATTTATTATATCAAGACCTGTTCATACACTTTGGATCTATAATTGTCAGTACATGAGAAGAGCTAAAGAGAAAAATCAGTGTCCTCCTACCTTAAAGAGTGATTATAAAATGTAATGGATTTGTTCATTTTTCATAAGCATGCTAATTTAATGCAAATGAATGTATAGCATATTGTTTGCATTACCCTTGCTATGGCTCTTCAGCAATAGGGAATGGAGGCTTTCCTGGTTACACCTAATTGTGGAGGATACAGGGTGGGATCTTCAAAGACCACCCCATTTGAACACTCAAGGGCTTGGAGTCATTTTATAAAATTATTTCTTCAAACATTATGCTCTGCTTGTTGGAAACCTGGATTCATTTACAAAGCCTGCAAAATTTGTATCACATATTTATGCAAAGTACCTCAAAGACATTTTTTAATTTGTCCTTTAAAATAAATATGGCTACAATAGAAAGGAGGAAAATAGGAACCAAATAATACATATTGTTTAAGGAATGTTAAAAGGGAATTTTCCCACTACAGGTTAGAAACATGCCTCAAGTCAAATCTTCATTCTATGGTCAAAATATTTACTCACCATAAATACTGCTATCTAGGAAGCTGTTTTTCTCTTCTTTTTCAGCTCTTTTCATAGCCTTACATGGTGGGATGGATTATTGTCCCCATTGTAACTGCTACTTTATAAGCATCTCAGAGATGGAGACTTTCTCTTTAGCTTTCCTAGCTTTAACATCTAATGCACACATGAGATGTTAGCAAGGGTACACATATGTGACTGTAGTTGATATAGTTTTCTCTGAAGCAAAAAAAGTCTGGGTTGTTAATAAGCAGCTTGTGTAGGGACTATAGCTTCCTAATGTATCTGGAGGGGTCTAAAACTTGGATTATCTGACCCTCATTCTGTACCTCCAGCATAGAAAGGCTGTTGGCATTGCAGTAGGTTCTCTCATGGTCCATGAACATCTCAGCTGAGAAAGCATGCTTCCAACCTGGGACCTCGGTATGCTGGTAGGATATGCTGCCAAATGTCCTGTTTGATTGGCTTTGCAGTTATATTCTGCATATCCCAATAGGCCTAGGAAGCTACAGATGGAGCGCTTGAGCTGCAATCTGAGCTTGGCATCTCCATGTTTTTCATCAGTCTTTGTGTCTTTTCTAAATTCTTTTCCCTTACTGTTTTTCAAATTTGTTTGAGTTGAAGAGAGAAAGGCAAAGAGGATGGAGGAAACCCTAAGGGCAAAAGGAGGATGCAGTTATTTTCCCTTTCACAAAGGAGACGGTTGATAAAGATATTACACTTTGAACCCTGCACATTCATGGGTAACATGAATTGTGAGAGCTCTGCACTCCCTCCCTAGTCTGGGAAATATTCTCAGCTGGAAATGCAAATAACTTCTTATCAATCCAGGAGAACAATTGACAAGCATATGGTTTGAGGCCATGTTTTAATCGGGAGACCTGTTGGAAATGACCAGTCTTGACTCCTCAGTGTCCCTGCTGACCATGGTTCCCATGTTTGTATTTCTAGGAGCTCGATGCAGTCTCAGTCTTCATACGGTAACAGCTCCCCACCTCTGAACAAAATGAACAGCATGAACAAGCTGCCTTCCGTGAGCCAGCTGATCAACCCCCAGCAGCGCAATGCCCTCACCCCCACCACCATTCCTGACGGCATGGGAGCCAACAGTAAGCATCTTCTGTAGCTGCAGCTGAAGGACCAAAGGGCTAATATAGGGGAAGACTATTCTGGATGGGGAAGAGTCTTTCTCCTAAGCAAAGCCAGAGGCACAATAGGACAGATCAGACCAAATTTGAGTGACTTAGCTTTCTTAGAGTTCACCTCTCACTTTGGAGATATATTTTTCATTACAAAACACACTGGTAGAAATGAAGGAGGCTGATCCTTCAGTAGGGATAAGGATCTTTGTGAGGGAAATAGTGCACTTCCTGCTAACATGGATGGAAATCCACCATCCTACCACCTCTGAGCTAGTCAGAAGGGAATGTGTCCAACATGTGGGAAGCAGCAGGGTGTGGTAGACTTAAGATGTAAAGAAATGGATTCTGGTCTAGACTCTATTACAAAATTATGGACACGTCACTTCTCTGCATTCATGCTCAACTTTACATCTATAAAAATATCATTCTGCACATTTAACATGTTATAAGTCTGTATTCTGATTATCAGTCTTCTCAACTCATCTCCATCCCAAACATAGTCAGTAGGAAGTTGATACTGAAGAGGGGTCTAACTCTTCCTTATTCACACATAAATTCACATATTGACTAAGTATAGATATAAAAGGCAATGAGAAAATTGGCTCTAATTGGATGATTGGCATATGACTTTGCTATAATTATCTTATCCACTAGAACTAAATATAGTAAAATGGATACACAAACTTGAAAGAAAAAATGATAGTGAAAATACAGAAGGATGTTTAATATCTTCAGGTATGCAGAAGACCAAACATTGCAAAAGTATCTTATATTGTCCTTTGAAACCCCTAATTATTTGGATGGAGCCTTTAAACTTGCATTTCAGTATTGCCTTAAATAATGGATTTTCTGGGGAAAAAAACCAACAAACAAACAAGCTGAGGCTTGGATTGTGACCAGATGTTGTATTGTAGCCCATGTTTGTATTTAGTGAGAGGGGTGTGTGGAGTAATTGTCTAGAATGGCAACACAGACTTAAGAGCCAGACTGCTCATCCACTAGTGATAACTGCATCCTGAGTCAAAACCTGACCTGCTACTGTGACAGGAAAAAGAATAGAAAACATTCATTTCCTAATTTATTTTACACCTTATGACAGTCCCAACTTGTTTCTTTGAAAGATAAAACAGTGGGTTTGGGGATGATGATTCACACTCATACAACTTTCAGTTTGCCTGCCTTTGCTTATTTATAGCTCACAGTTATCCTTTGATGTATTTAGGAAAGTCACAGGGGAAACAGACTGAGATACAATAGGGCTGTGTGCTATAGTTAGCTAGTCAGTGGCCTTTCCCCTTGGGTACACTTCCATTTATTGAAGTAGAAACAAATTACATTCATCTTTTTATAAATATATTATTTTGTTCTTTGGGGGTCTGAAATAATATTTGTTTCACAAATACTATTGTTTTGTGTTTCACAAACAGTAAATATTCCCTAGTAGTGAATGTCTTTAGTTCATGGCTACATAAAATACCAGCAAGTATTGATAGTAGTTATTCCTTTATGGAATGCTGACTGACCATTAGAAAATAGAATCTGTAATTATTTCCTTTCTTATTAGGAATATGGCTTCCTACAAATATTTCAATAAGTCCTTCTGTTCACAGATGAATATTCCAAAGGTCTCTCTCTTACTCACACATTTGTTCATTTGTTAACTTAACCTAAGTTTATTGAGCATCTTACTGTGCCAGGCACTGTGCTAGGGTCTGTGGAGATCTAAACATGTGTAAGACCTGATTTCTCTGCTTGAGGAGACTAGTCTATTGAGGGAGACAGAAATATAACCCATAAAGGCCCATTCAAGGAGAAATCTGTTCACATTTGGAGAAATGAGCCATTGGGAAGAGAATTTTAAGTAGAGAAAGGGATGGGAAGAGATTGTCCTAGGAGAACAAAGATGAAGAAGTGTGTGGTTAGTTTGGAGTCTGGTGACTAATCTGTTTGACTCAATATAGGGCATTTGAATGAGTATAGTGAAAGATAAGAAAGAAAGAAAAGGCTGGTAGTTTCGGCCCTTGGTAATGTTAAATCAGGCAAGATGGACCACTGGGGTGCTGGCATACGATAACAGCAGTAACCCTCTCTGTTCCTCCTGCTTCAGTTCCTATGATGGGCACCCACATGCCAATGGCTGGAGACATGAATGGACTCAGCCCCACCCAGGCCCTCCCTCCCCCACTGTCCATGCCATCCACCTCCCACTGCACCCCCCCACCTCCGTACCCCACAGATTGCAGCATTGTCAGGTGAGTCCACAGCATGTGCTCCTGGGGACCTGTCCTCAGCATCTCTGGGTGGTGGAGGGTGGACACTGTCAAAGTTGATAAAACATTTGAAAAGCAAGAAAGCAGCCCTGTGGCTGATGTCAGCCACTATTCTCTGATCTGTGGAGTGCTCAGCATAGTTCAGTCAAGGAGAGCTACTCTCGTCAGCCTGGGAGAAAGTGAATGTGTGTGTTTCTATGCGTACAGGTTCATTCCTGTTCCCTCATCTTCACTTACTCCCTTCTCCTCCCTCACATTTGTACATTGTCAGTTGACCCCAAATTGGTGCTCAGGGCTGGGTTTTCCAAAAGGGTAGTACTTGCTATCTTGCTCCCTTTCCTGCTCTCTAGGCCTCATAGCTCTCAGCCACCATGGAACCATTATTTCCAAGTTGAATGTTTATAAGATAATTAAATATTAACAAAAATGAGAGAGTTAAGAAGCGGATCACCCCTACCACTCTGCATACAGAACATGGGTTCACTTTAGGCAAGGGGAGTGCAAATGGCAGAAAATAGAAAGGTATGAAGTCTGGAAGATCTGTTTTCCCACAGTGGCAAGAGTCAGTTCCTGAATTTCCTGCCAGTACATGTCTCCTGCCTCTGCTTCTTGTTCAGAATGGTTCTTTCTTGCAGCTGCTAGAATGATATGTGTAAGTCTCCATGCACTGTCAATCACAGAGATGGTAAAATGCAAGACTCATCTCACTCAGGCATTGGTTCTGTGATGATGGTGGCACCATCACCCTCAGCATCACAAAGGGATGGATTGGTATTCCGTGGAGGAACTACATCCAAAAGTATTAGTGACTTTCTAAAATAGTGGCCTACAATTTCTTTAACCATATGAACCATTCTCAGAAATCCTAAGTACAAAACAATATAGAGATACTCATTTTGAAGTGAAGAGCCAGGAGGCAAGAGGGCTAGGAACCTGACCACTAGACTCCTTCCTTTCACCCCCTGCAATGGCTCCTAAGGCATTCAGAACCCTAGAATACCACAGATCACCATTTGAAAATCTCGATCTGTGCAATCCATATAGTTGGTTTTATTTTCTATAGACCTAAAGTTCAAGTTATAATTCCTAAACCTCAAATCTAAGGCCCACATATATTTTATTTGCCCCTAGTCTCTTATGTAGGGCATCCAAGGGCAAAATGTTGGGTTTTCCTTTATCTCGCCAATGCAGTTGGGGTGAACTTTCTTTTTCTGTTTCCTCCTTCCTCTTCCCTCCTCCCTCTGCAGTTTCTTAGCGAGGTTGGGCTGTTCATCATGTCTGGACTATTTCACGACCCAGGGGCTGACCACCATCTATCAGATTGAGCATTACTCCATGGATGTAAGTAACTGTTAGACTTTTCTCTTGAGTTTTAATTCTTCATTTTCTCCCTCTGGTGACATATGCCTTGTAGTTCAATCCTTGGTAGTTTTAAATTTTGTTTTTGTCATATCCCTAATCCTCAATTCTGAATGAACACATAACCATAGTAGGAAGATTCCCAGGCCTCTACCTTGACGTTTTAAAACTCAGCAATCAATGTTCCTCAGCTTGTCTGATCCTTCAACAATTGGCTACTGGGCCCATACTATATGCAAAGTAGGAAAAAAGAGATCATTCCCACCATCCAGAGATCATCTCAAGCCAGGTGTCATGGTACATACATGGGAACTTTGGCAGGAGGATCGCTTTAGCTCAGGAGTTTAAGACTTTCCTGGGCAATATAGCAAGATTGACTTTAAAAAGAAAAGTTAAGAAACAGGGGAAATAAAGGAAGACATTTATAATCTGAAGAATTCAGAGAACTTTTCAAATGTTCTCATTAATCTATATAAGTCCCCAGGGAGAATAGCAGAAAGTAGGCCATGTTATTCTTAAAAGTGTGAAGTTGATATAGGACAGAATAGTGAGTAATGACTGAACCAGGAACAGAGCCAGGGGTGTAAGCCCTGGTCTCTAACTCTGTTATCTGGCTTTCTCTCCCTCTTCTTAAAGTAAGACTTAAGTAAGATTCAGTCATTCCTCTCAATTCAGATTAGGTTACCGCTTTTATCAATTCATCTGAATAGGTCCAGCCATCCCTGATCATAAAAAAAATGATCCCTGGTTATGCGTTCAACTTCTAGCCAGTCTTTTTAGGAGCAATGAGAATTTAGGATTATCATCTTGCTTCTCTGAGCCTCAGCTAATCAAATTGAGTTCAAAATCTTTCCCTACTTTGATTTGTCTTTTGAAAGAATCTGGACGTGAGGGAACTTTCTCTTGCTTCCTACCTCATTTCCTGAATTACTGCTCACTCAGGAGCTGGTATGCTGGGCCCAGTAATCTGATTTTTCTTCCAGGCTACTCTTCACTCTGCTCTCTTTGGGGTTCTCTGTCCTCTCTTTGAGCTTCCAGAGGGCACTTTGCACTGTTGGGAGAAGATAGTCTCTGCCTCTGCCACTGCTTCTGCAGTTGGGACCTCTCTTTACCCCCTCCTTGAGCACCGATGTTAGAGATGTCCCTGTAGCATGAGAGCCCCAGCCCCATGGTGACAAGTACCTGCTGTGATGCCTTTCCTCCACCCCTAGCCCTCCCATACATCACCCCGGGATGCTGCCCAAAAGAATATAAATGAGAACTGTAGAGAGAACTTTAAGAGTACATTCCAACAGGATTCACATCACTTTATAATCACTTCCATCCACTCAACAGAACTGTCGCATTTGAGGGAATCTTCTGTAGTACAGCCTTCCCTGAGGAAACGGGGAATCTGCTCTTCCTTATTTATTTATTTATTTATTTATCTATCTATCTATCTATCTATCGATTTTTTTTTATTTTTTTTATTTGTGGTGCTGGGGATTGAACCCAGGGCCTTGTACTTGCGAGGCAAACATTCTACCAACTGAGCTATATCCCCAGCTTCCCTATATTTTTAAAATCATGCTTACCACTTGCTTATTTGCCCCCACTGAGGAGTATGGCAGGAGACTCCACTGGATCTGCAGATGTTCTCTGGTGTTGACTAGTTGTTGGAGTCTAGTTTACAAGAAACTTTGGACTTATTGAGAGTCTAAGAAGAATAAAAAGTACAAGAAGCATAAAGAGGATACTTGCTTATCTATTTATGGATTCCCTTCATTACACTATTCCTTTGCTACAGTAGGAAGTTTGAGTACCTCTGATGGTCTGAAAATTCACACCATAGGAAGTTACAACACTATGTTGCAAATTTCTGAATTGGCAAATATTGGAAAACTATAGAATTTTCTCATCCTTGCCTTAGCTTCTTCCTGCCCATTTCTGGAAATAATTACCTCTTTGTCAGCTTTTCTCTTAACACCAATCAAGTTATTTAAGCATCTTTTGCTGAAAGAGGAATGTGACTAAAATTATGGTCTTCATTAGTATCTTCTGGGAGGTACAAAGTTGAGTTAATAATATAATAATAACATAAATTGTTAACATTTTTTAGAGTGTTTAGTTATTTACATAATACTTTCATAGGAATAGTTGCCTGAGTCCACAATATATGTTGACCTTAAAAAAGCAATTAATCATACCCTGTTTTACCAACAAAGAAACTGAGACCAGAGCTGCTGTGGCAGAATAAAAACCTATGCCATGGTCTGCAGATTCTAAGGACAGCATGCTTTTTACCTACCATGCTTCTCCATAAACAATGGGAACTATTGATGAAACAGAGTAATGCAGATAAATAAGAGATGCAACCACATTTCCTAAGACTGACCCTATTTGAAATGACTTCTACCCATATCTGTAGAACATGGACACAACGATACTCTATCTTGATTCCTGTTTTATACAAATATCAAGAGCCTCTGTGGCCAATAGGTCAATTTTAGGTTCAGAAGCTATACTGAGTCCACAATTTATTTACCTAGCTGTATAACATTAGACTTGTCATCCTCTCTGATCTTTAGGTTTTCTATCTATAAAAAAGATGTAAGAATATTTAGCACTAAACAGAGGACTAAATGAGATAATGAATATAAAATAATTACTTCAGTGCCTGGCACATGGAAAGTGCTCAATCTCCATTAGTAATCTTTTCTTCTCATCTACTTCCCAGTGGTGGTGACATCCCATTAACACTTTTCTTCTAATTACTAGAGCCCAATAGACTTGGAAGTGAGAAGGTGCCTGATGTTTCTGTTTTAAATTTTCACCCTCATCCTACTGCTTTCTCCTCTGTGTACCAATGAAGAATCTAAGGCTAGCAGAGAAAAAATGAATTGTTAACCATAATATAAGATGGCACCTCAAGGCTGTGCCTTCATGCTTAGCTACATACAGTGTTGAAAACCAAAAGCAAGATGTTTTATTTTCTAGGTTACAGATCAGTAAATTCAGTTCAATTAGATAAGGATGGTAAAATGGTATGGAATAAATGTCAATTTGTCTCTGTTCTCATTTTTCTGGACTCCCTTATGGCACAGGATCTGGCAAGTCTGAAAATCCCTGAGCAATTCCGACATGCCATCTGGAAGGGCATTCTGGACCACCGGCAGCTCCACGACTTCTCCTCGCCTCCGCATCTTCTGCGGACCCCAAGTGGTGCCTCTACAGTCAGCGTGGGCTCCAGTGAGACCCGTGGCGAGCGTGTGATTGATGCCGTGCGCTTTACCCTCCGCCAGACCATCTCCTTCCCACCCCGCGATGAGTGGAATGACTTCAACTTTGACATGGATGCTCGTCGCAATAAGCAGCAGCGCATCAAAGAGGAGGGGGAGTAAGCCCGGTTTTGTGGGCTCTTCCTGGGCTCACACCCTTCCCGCTCGCTCACATTCTATAAGGCACCCCTGCTTGATCTTCAAAGCATTCTCCCTAGCTCCGCCCCTTCCTCTTCTCTGATTTCTTAAGAAAAGAAGTAGTAGGCGGCTACCTCTTAGCTAACATCTGACCTGGCATCTGATTCTTATTTTGGCTTTAAGCCTTCAAATCTCTTGCTTGCAGGACTGAGTAGTCAGGGCTAGATAGAAGTGAGCAAAAAGCAGTGGGTGTCTCCTTAAACTGTGGATGTCTCTCAGTGACTTTTATAAAGCATTTTCACTCTTATAGTCTAAGACTATATACATATATACATATATAAATATATATAAATATATAAATATACAATATATATTTTTGGGTGGGGGCATTGAATATTGTTTAAAATATAACTTAAAGGAAGCGAGTTGCACTTATCAACATTTTAAAAATTTACTTGTTTTGGATGGCTTACCTTTGCCCCTTTTCTCAGGGGTATCACGTACAGTGATAGGTATCTAGAGCTTGATTGTGCATGTGAGTGACAATGGTGTGTAGGTCTTCCACTTCTTTGGATGCTAAACACATGCCATATCAAAACTTTGGATAGATTCAGTCATCTTCACCATTACTTATGAATGTGGTAAGACTATATATGTACATGGTTCTTTGTATTGGCCTGTTTTATTTTGATGGCATCCCTTATAATGCTGTTGTTCATTTGAGATGGTATGTTCACTTTGTGAAACACTAAAGGAAAGTACATCTCCTCCTTTGCTTTTGTTTGGGAACAAGGAACACAGGTGCAGCTAAATTTCTTTAAAGGCCCATGGAAGCCAGGTTAAAGCTGGATATATCAGTAACTTCCTCAAATTTAATACCAGATACCCTAGTATTTATTGGGCAAATATTTGCTGCCATCATAGAAGTCTTAAAACTAAATTTTACTTCTGGATTGAGTAACTCAGTACACATTTGCTACTCCTTTTTACAATTTAGGTTGACTCAGTTGGTATGAATGCCATTATCTAGTTCTTACAGCATACTTGTAATCACTATTAATAATATCCAGGAATAACAGGAATGATTCAGAAATATTGAGTCTCTAATAAGTAGATATATCATCAAGCAATAAATTGAAATTCTTTAGTGGTCTTTTGAAACATAAATAATATTTGGTGAATGTTTCTTTTAAAGACCTTACTATTTTATAAAACTGCACATGCAGGTATGTTTATCTTTCTCTTTTCAATTTTTAAAATAGTAATGGTGATTTGTAAAATATAGAATTGTGAAATCAGTTTTCCTATGGCATTGGTTGCATCACTATGTTATTTTTCTTTTTTGATCAATATGAGTTTCTTAGAAAGTAATGGTGAGGACCCAGTTTCCCTTTGGTCCCTTGTTACTGTGCACATACTTTTGCATGTTTCACATACTTATACAGATCAAGGAGTGACCCTTTCATGGAAGCTGTTGCTTCAACAAAGACTTGTTTTAGAACTTTGGGGAAACATGTAAATGACAATATTCCCCCTAGATGTTTTGGAAACATTTTGTAACAAATATATATATAATTTTTCAAAATATAAAACAAATACTTTGTATAGATGCTAAAGAGCTCTAAAATCTTCCCATGCATTCTGGTAAAGGGTTATCATTGCACAGAAGCCTCCATTTTTATTTTAAAGTGCAAAAGAGCTAATAGAGCAGTAAAATGTGTGAATTTCATCTGAGAAGTGTATATATGATTTCTGTGTGAAATTGCATACTTTGTATTTTCTTCTTGGGATAGTGGGTTTTCTAGAACCACAGTCAGAAGCTTTTTTGTATTTTTTGTTTTTTACATTTTAAAGGAGATACGATACAGTAAGAATACAGTGTCAAATAAGAACACCATAATTGTAAGATGGGGGGAAGGGAAAGTTACTGTTTTTTATTATTTTTTTATTTTGCAGGTTAAAGAAAGTGAGTCCTTGATTTCAACACTTTGTGCTTAAATGATTGTAAGCACTGTTAATTTCTGAAATGACCATGCAGCTTTGAAAATTCATGAGTGTAAACTTGAAAGCTATGTCTTAGCCGTATTGAGAAGACAAATAACTTCCTCTACTGTCTAGGGTTTTTTTTTTTTATTTTATTGTAGGTCATTGTACAACAATGGAGTTCAGCTATCATTTCTCTGTACACAAAGTAGAATCATACAATTTGCATATTCATACATATACATAAGGTACTGATGCGTAATAAACCTAGGACTTGTCAGCTATGCAAGTGGCACTAGGGACTCAGAAATGAAATGCGTGTACTGTATTGTGCCTTCAACAATTACTACCCTCACACACAGGTGTCAACTTTGATTCCTTGGGTGTATGAGTATCCAGGATGGGAATAAAAGGCTAAGCATACAGACAGCTGGCAGTGGAGGTTCAGTGGCCTCAACTTCTGTGACCTCAACTCAGTGTAGCTAGCTGAATAACAGGATGACCTTTGTCATCAAGAGGAACAGAGAGCAGAATTCTCTTCCTTAAATCCATTTAACTTTTTTTTTTTTTTTTTTTTTTGGAACCAGGGATTGAACCCAGGGACACTTGGCCACTGAGCCACATCCCCAGCCCTATTTTGTATTTTATTTAGACACAGGGTCTCACTGAGTTGCTAAGGGCCTCGCTAAGTTGCTGAGGCTGGCTTTGAACTCGCGATCCTCCTGACTCAACCTCCCAAGTCGCTTGGATTACAGGCATGCGCCACCACGCCCAGCTCCATTTAACTTTTGTTTTCTTGTATTCCTGTAAAATGCAGTATGTGGGATGTTGAATGTTAAAGAGATTTGGGAATTTTTTTATTATTTTTATAATTACACAAAAATTAAGCACATGTCAAAAGTTTTATATGCTTTATTAATGTTTTCAAAAGTTTGTTTCTTATAGATATGATGCTTTTTTTTTAAGCTTCAGTTGCTTGTCTTTTGGTATATTTGTGTTCTGAGCTTTTGGTGAGCCATAGGCAAATCTATAAGCCACCTATGTTTGCCAAGACATGCAATAAAATTTAAAAATAAATAAAAATGCATTGAGAAATTGTATTGGTCTATGTGTGTATGTGTCTAGGTCTTCCATATTTCCAACCTTTATCCTTATTTATATAATTGGGGAGAGGAAGAGACACTGAGGGAAGCATTAAAGAGGTACAAATATTGATGTTTTCTAATTTCAGCACAAATAATCACTGCTTTCTCATATCTCAATCTAGAAAATAGAAAATACCAGAAAGGTATCCTTATTTGATACATGATACATTTACAGGTATACTTCATTTAACAAAGGACAGAAAGAATTTGCTATCTAGCAGGGACTCAACTGCAGAACTTCCTAATATGATGCAGCTCACCCTGGTTGTACATGGGAACCACTGCAGAAAATGGGCTCTGATTCGGCCATGTTACCTTTTAAACTAAGGGATATTGCCTTTCAATTAAGTACATATTTCATCCAGGAAATTATCTACTGTACCTATCAAAATAATTTAATGATTTTATTAAAGAAATGAAAAAATATTGACTAACATTAGATGGCATGAAAACAATATGCTTAGACTTTCAGAGAATTTTACAGGGAAAACATAACACATATACATTATATGTGTATAGACATTATATGCATATTCCATGTTATATATGTAATATTTAGTGATATCAATTTGTTTTCCCAGTTATAGATATAATCACATTATGAAGATATTGTGAATCTAAAATTAGTGATACCAAGATTTTAATTTCTTGAAATCTAGGCAATAAATTACCCAAAATAAAATGATTGATGTGGTGGTATTAGTATGAGGCAAGGAATGCTAAACATCTATGAAAATCACCAATCCTTGATATATAATCACAGATCTTCAGGCAGCTCAATTTTGGTTTTTTATTTTTATTTTTTGAGAAGTGCTAACCATTTGTATGAATTGGTATTCAATGATTTTATTCTCTCAGTTCTTCTGAAGTACAAAGAAAAATAGGTTTAAAAAATAAGAATAAAATTTATTTTCTTCCTATTATCATAGGCTCTATTAATCCCTTTTACAAATCTAAAGTACATTATGGAAAGTTAATGATCTTGGTTTTACACATCTCAAGACAATTAAAATTTTTTCTTCTATCCATTTTGGGAATTATTTTGTCTTAGCAATTCTAGTGAGAAAGAATGACTAATTTTTTTAAAAGGAAGAATGGTAAAGAATGTGATGAAAGTTTTAAAATCTTATAGAAAGCATGTAATTTAAAGTGAATTCATATTCATTTCTTATCAATAATTTTTTTTATTTAACTCTAAAATAAACTAAGAGCCCACTTTTCTTAAAAAAAAAAAAAGGAAGAATGGGATAACTTAAAACTGTGCTAATATGTTAGCCAATAACTACATATGCGACTATTGAGAACTTACATAGGACTAATTAAGTTGCCCTAAATGTGCAAAATAGGCATAAGATTCCACTAAATTTTACACAAAACAGTTAATATAAAAGAGTTCCTTGATAATTTTTATGTTGATTATCTATTGAAAAGAGGATATTTTGGAATAAATAAAACCTATTTCATTTTATTGGCTTTTTATGTGTCTTCAAATGTTTAAAATTATATGTGACTTTTATTATAATTAAATGACTGTGGAAGGTAATGGAATATGAAACATGGAAAGATGATAAGTAAACTTACTATGGTACAATTATATAATTTTTTAACTTTTGTCCATAAATATTGCATCATCTTTTAAGGAGATCCAGAGAAATATAGGATACGATATCTTTTTAGTCAGAATTTTTCATTTTCTCCCCATAGTGGCATATTTCAAAGGGGTTAAATTATGAGGTGAATATAAAGAGACAGTGGCACTCTAGACTCTGATGATGGTGAAATTATTGTTTAAGTCTCAGACTGAGTCTTCATCTGATGGTATCCTAAAATTTTTGAAACACAAGGCTCAATGGCTAAGCAATGTGATTCAAAGGATATATGGTACTTTGATCTAGATTAGTCATTCAAAATGAAGAATTTGACTATGTAATGTATATTGCAGCAAAAACCTGGCCACTGTATTTTCCTAAAACGATATATAACCATGATCTTTCATCCCTAATGATTGCTGTGCCCCAAAATGTATGATATGCTTCACAGACGGGAAGATGCTAATGGTAGGTGTGTATCAAAGATTGTTGGAAGTAAATACATGAAATAGAAATTTAACTCATGAATTTATCATTCTAATTAGTGCTTACAAATCAAAAAAAAAATTTGAAATTTTGGAACAAAGAACATAGTCATCTTTCTTCCAAAAATTTATGAGCCACCTAGGACTGAGGATATAGCTCAGTGGTAGAGGGCCTGCCTAGAATGCATGAGGCACTGGATTGAATCCCAAGTACCAAAAGCACACAAAAAATTTATGAGCCATCAAATGTTCAAAAAACATTTCAAGTATTATATTCAGATATTGCAAATGCAAGATGAATAATCTGAAGTAATGATAATCTATAGCCTGTTAGTGATGCAATTGAAATCAATATCTGTAAGATTGATATTTCCCACGTTGCATACCAGTTCACAAGCAGTTAGTTGCTCTCAGGGGATATTTCCCATTCTGTGTGTATAGACCACTAAAATCTTGAAAAGGGAAAAAAATTGTGAAACTGTCTTTTGCTATCCCTTCATTCTATTTCATAAAGTTACTGATATATGGAAAATGAAAATGGATAAACACAGAAAATAATGATGACAATGCTTTGCTATTATGCCGAGAGCTTTTTGACTAACTCAGCTACTATTTATAGTAATGAAATACCAAAGACCTAATGTTGAATAAACATGCTTGGGCTATCTAAGATTTGCACAGGATATTTGAGATTCAGGGGTTACATTTCCACTTTTACATTATCTAAGAAGGTGACACAGGGATCCTCATGGATGTACAAGGCATTTCTATTAGTAAAATAAAAGTATGCAATAATGGACTTCACAGGAAAAGTGGGTACACACTAGTGTCTTCCTAGACCTGGGGATTATAGCCATAATTATGAGTCAGTACATCCACTGACTAACAGAGACCAGTGTCCATTCTCCTGCCAGCCCTTCTTTCTCATTCTAAGTTCTCTTACTAGGTAGGCAAGTGCATGGGGCACTAGAACCCTGAGTATAGACTTCCCAGAACCTTATATTTACCCACAGAAGGCTTAGAGTCCACTATCATTTTTAATAACTTGATTGACACTATGTAATTTTTCTTGGTGCTTTATAGATTTATTCCAAATAAGTTATATTGATTTATAGATTTTCATGGACATGGGCAGTGAAAAGACCACTAGACTGAAAGATGTCTGGTGACTTTGGCCAGATATTCAGTCTTCTGCAACTCAGCATAGTATCTACAAAATGAGGGGTTTGGACTCATAACGTGTATTTCAGTAATATTCTTTGGAAGATAGCAGAATGGTGGCATAAAAAATATTCTTCCAGTACAGAAAAGAGGTCATAATTTTACAACAAAATCACAGTCTAAAGCTACACTCTACATGAAATACAAATCTGGAAACTTCTTCCCTCTCTAGAGAACTTCATGGAACCCTCAACATTATAGGCACTCACATACAAATTTCAGACATATGTAGTTCATTAGTTTGGTGGTTTTCGAGTTACACTAGGTATGTCTTTGAAATTTATGAGATTTGTTACTCCTCATACTAATCCTGAATCTGTGTATGTGCCAAGTGGGTGGCAAGTACTAGCAGGCAAACTTCCTGTTTGCGGTTTGATCAGAATTCTAGGTGTAGGGCCTTGGAAGACCAGCATTTTGTAATTTAAATAAAAGTTAGATATACAGAGACAAGAGACAGGAAGTACTAGCAGAGTTTGGAATCAGGAACAAGAAAAAACAATTTTATGAGCACTTTAACTCATCTGACATTTGCTCTATAATATGAGAAGACAAATTATTATGATTTTAAATAATGGTTGGATATTCCTAAACTCCAGGTACCACTTTCTATAAGCTGAGCATTTTGCTCTTCCCTTTTTTAGTTAAGTTGGTATCTAGTATTTCTCCAGCTTATCAACGTCTTCCTAATGCAACTCTGCCCTTTAATAATTAAGAGTTGGAGAAAACGCTTGAAAGCACTCACAATGCCTAGGGTACAGAATGCTGACATTTTAAAAGAAAGTGAAAGGAGAAAACACGAAAGATCTACCCACTGTCAGATTCTGGGCTGTAAAATGAATAGAAAATTCTGCTGTGTCATTCCATAGGGCCTCCTGCCAAAAACAGTTTGGAAATGTTCAGAAAGTTTGTTCTCAAGAATTCTGGAATTATAGTGGCATCTAGGTACCAGCACATTTGACATATTAGACAAATGCTGACATTTGTAAATATCCACAAGAGAATTCAAGAAATACTATCTTGAATTCAGCCATGCAGTAGATGCCCTAGGAAATATTTAACAACACCCATTGTTAAAAAGGGTTCTTGGGCCACTGGGAAGTGGGTGAGTGTGTGTGTGTGTGTTTGTGTGTGTGTGTGTTGTTTTTCCTTTCCTTTTGTGTTTTGGGTCCCTTAAGGTGTTGTCACCCTAAGTAATTTTCTCAAAAGCAGCACACATTCTCAGAAAAATCATGTCAAAATTATCTTTGGATCATTTAATTTCCCTGTTTCCTTTTTCCTCTCTGCAAAAGACGTCTACATTGTATTCCATTCTCTACTCAAATCTTATGCTCCTAGATTCTTTTTATGATGGAAAGGCACGAGGGATTTTCGCATTTGGCCAGGCATTTCAAACCATTCCTTGGAGGTGGTTGCCTGTCCCCTCGTTCTTATAGACCCTTGCCCTCAGGGCCATGATACTTTCAAGAGTCACATGTAAGGCAGGAAGTCATGGTCTTGCCAAAGGCTCACCAGAAGGCATCACACTGTCCCATGGCTGGCTAGTGTTCAGTCAGCATTTAGCAGTCAATGGGAGTTCTGTCTTCTCAGATACTGCCCTTCTTCTTCCCGGGGATAATATCCTATTCATAAGAACACCGCTTGGCTGGCTTTGCCTCTGTCTTTCATCTCCTTAGCCTCATTACTTCTTGTCCTGCGGTACAATACCACAGTCTTTGCTCATCATCACAGCCTCTGTAACACTTTGACCTCCCCTGGTGAGGGTGGCAGAAGTGGCGAAGGCCTGCCTCCTCTCCCATGATTGTAACGCGCTCTTTCCTTCCCTGAGGAAAAGAGCTTCCCTGTCTCTTGGCTGAAAGACTATTTTCTTATAAACTTCATTCCAATTATTTCCATGGTACTCTTGTGTAACACCAGGCTCTCTTCCTGGATTGAGTGCATTCATGGTGAGGAAACCAGGTATGATAAAGGTCGGTAAGTGTGAAAATCTGATGGGGTAGGTGGAGCTCAGCAAAGGTCTGCACAGAGGTGGCACATGGGCTTGGTGCTTTGAAAGGGTTTTTTTGTGCTTCCATTCCAAAGGGTTTCTCAGTTTCTTTTGACACTCTGATATGTGTGAGGCACTGCGGAAATTCAGAATTGAGAAAGGTGCAGCTCTGGTTGTGGAAGGATGATCCAAGAAGGAATTGAGGAATCTTTTGGTTTAAACTCTTCATTTTATGGAATAGAAAACTTGAGACCCAGGCAGGAAAATGAACTGGAGTCTCACAAGAAGGCTGCATTCAATTAGCCAAGAGCAAGCTAGGTGCAGCCAGTCCAGACCTTCCTTTCCCACTTTATTGCAACCAACCCACCTTCCCTTAGAAAAGTCCTCTTCCAAGACAAAGCTGTGGTATTACCATTGTTCCCATTCTCTCTTTCTCAACTGAACGTGTCAGAGGATACTTTGGAGTCCTGCTTACAAGTGGATTCCTACTGCTAACTTTTTCCACCCCCATGCTGGTTTTTACCCACAAACATCCATGACGTGAAGAACACTGGTATACACACAATGGGGGTATCCAAACCAATTATGGATTTTAAGACCTTGGAGCTTTATAAATCACCTCCTGCTGTGTCTTCCACTTACCTTGACATTTTGGTTTCTTGCTTATGTTTTTGAGTGAAGAAAAGAATGTTCATTGTGGTGCTGGATTAATGATGAATATCTCTGGCTACAATTAAATAAAACAAACTATATATATAAATATAGACAGAGGATGTATATATACATATTATGTATATAAAACTACATATACATATATAGGAACACATGCATACACACATGCATATGTAGTACACAGAGGTGGCATTATATCTACATATCCTTACCTATACATGGCCTGTCTAAACAACAACAACAACAACAAAATATCATTTCGTTTTTAAGCCTGGAACCCCTTAGAGGGACTAGGGCAAGTATTATTCTCTGATGAACAATTTTCTGAATTCTGAAAAGACCTTGGGCTTCAAGATTTTTATCTCATCTCTCATGCTATTGGGCAGTTAGTGCTTACATGGAAGAGAGTATGCAGGAAAAATGGGTGGATCACAAAACAGTGATTGAGAGTTAAGATTCTACAGTGTGACCCCCTAAGTTTCCATCCCAGTTTCCAGCTTGATAATCTTCGAAAAATTATTTAAATTTTCCTGGGCTGGCTTGCCTCACAATGGAGATAACTGTGTAACTTATAACATCATTCTGGGATCTAGATAAGCTTGCAAAGCATTTTAAACAGGCCTAAAACATTGTCAAAAGTTCCTTCGTGTCAATTTAACTCTATTTTAAAAAGGAAGACTTCTGTATATCTTAGATGAATCCTGCCACCCTACCAGGTTAAAGCTCCTACTCTGTGCTTCAAAGATTTTCTGTGAGAAAGACTCCTTTTTGCATAGTATTTCTGAAATCAGTCTTCCCCTGATACATTTCTCACCTTGAACAGTACCCACAATTTGCAACAGAGGCATTGGACTTTCTTTCTTCATTCTTTTTTTCCTTTTCAGAAGCTTCAGAGAGCCCAAAACAAGAAATAGAGGAGATAATGGGTACAGAAGTGGGAAAACCTGTGCACAGGAATGGGAGGGACACAGAGCCTAGGGTCTCATGTTCCCCCTCCTTTGAACTTATATGTATCCTCAGACAAGACATGTGGGGCTTGGTTTTCTGGTCTCTAAGAGGAAAGACAGAGTAGAAGAATTCAAAGTTCTCTTCTAGCTTTAGTCTTCTGAACACTCGTAGCTCTACATGGGGTAGCCCCCCATTTAAGGAAGAGAATAGGGACTTGCTTACATCCTGACACTAGATGGCTAAAATCAAGAGGCCATAAGAATTAATAACATCCAGGGAAAAACTGTGGTAAGTGCTAATAGGAATTTCTGGGAGAAAAGCAAAGATCTATGCAACAGCTCTAGGTATTTTCCATGACAATACCCCTTCACACTAATCTCTCAGGAAATTGAATAGACAGTGTCACCACAGGGAAAAAGAAGTAGAAAATCTCTAAATTATCTTTACGAAAAAGAATATTACCAAGAAAAACAAAGTTAAAGAAAATGTGTTAAGAGGCCTAATAATTACATACACTGCAAAAATACATGCTTGATCTTTATATTCTTTGTGTATACTAATTCGTTTTTCTAAGGAAATGTTGTACAAGTTGTCTCTTTGACTTCACAACTCTATGAAACAGAAAAAGTGAATACTGTCAGATATAAGGCTTGAGGAAACAAAGTGTCAGAGAAATAGCATGCATGTCCAAGTTCATGAGGCTTGGTGGTGGTGGAATCAAGGGTACAACATGCCTATTGTAGATTTCTTTTTCATGGCACAAATGTTCCCAATCAGCAAATAACTTTTCAGTGGTGCACCCTCTTGAGCTGAACACATATACCCACAGGAATCTAAAGCTGTGGTCTTGTGCTACATGAAGACAGAGAAATTCCTCCAGACTCTGTCTGCCTTAGATTACATCTGACAAGTGCTGGTCCCTCAGGCTCCCTGTGACCAGGATAACCATTCACTAGCTGGTCATTGCCATCAAGATAAAGCCTCTCTAACTCTTTCAATTATTTACTCAAAGTCTGATGTCTTCAGATGCTCCGACCAATTTCGACTACTCAACATTCCCTGTTAGAATGTGAATCCTTTACAGGGAAAGAAGATTCTTTGCGTTGTTCACTGATGAATCCCAATGTAATAGTCATCCAATAACTATTTGTAGAATGAACAAACAATTCTTGCATCTTCATGCTTCTGTGGGTTTGTTATGATAGTCTTTTCAACAGTAACCTTGACCCTACCCTCACTCTTCTCAACCTGCCTCTTTCTACCCATCTTTCAAGAATAAACTTAAGCATCACCTCCATAACAAAGCTTCCTTGATTATTTACCAGTGCAGTGACTCCGTAACACTCAGTTCTATTCCTGTTTTCACGAACAGTGTGGATGACCTCTGCACTCGGTTCAGCTTATTTCTGAATAAGAAGTATTTTCGCTCATGTGAGGAAAAAATATAAACAGCACCTTCCCCATCATCCAGAGAGGAAGAAATAGAAGGAAAATAAAAATGAAAAGAAAAAATATGTATGTCCCTTAGCTACTTCCAATTATATTTCATATCGATTGAAAATGCCTTACAAAATACCAGAGGCTCCTTGACACAGGATAAGGTACCCACTGTGACTGATTAATGTCTGTAATCTGAGTTGTCTGTGCCCATTTCATGTGAGTTGTGGAATAGTTTGAATATAATTCCTGTTCATATGCATGTCATCGCAATTTGCTTTGTGGCTATATATCTTAAAAGTTCCTCCTGCACAGTGACCTGACCATTTAATATATAGTTTTCTATCACAATTCCTAAATAAAGTGCTTTAAATATACTAAGTGTTTAAAGGTTTGCTGGATGATTTTATTGTTATAATAAATAATGTGCAAACAGGAAAAACAGGAAATATGTTTTTCTTTATCTGAACAGCTTTCAGTATACAGAACCAATCAGGTGAAAAGATACTAATGGGGTATGTTCAAAATTTAAATTCACATGCATCTATTTTGTTTTCCTTGAAAATTGCCTTTTCAATCACATTGTATATAGCATCATCTGTGGTTCAAGCTACTGTCTATCACTGAAGTGATAAAGTTGTGGCAATGGGGTGACTCCTAATTCTCAGCTGGGAATTCATGCCTTAGGAGACTAGAGAGTTCACCCGCTATTTCCATTTTCATCTCTATTTCTTTCTGGGGCTTAAAATCCATTAACATATGCTTCTGTTTCTCCTGGATAATCTATTTGCTTGACAGTGACATGTTTCCTATTGAAGAAAAAAGGATTTAGTACCTATAAGCATACCTTAAGCTCTATAGATGTTTCTATAGTTACATATAATTTGTTCTTTTAAAGATATTGCAAGGTTTAAAAATTAATACATGGCCATACATGAACTACTCAGAAATTTTGATTGCTAACATTTTTTGGTATTTGCTAAAAATGGTTGAGTGTTTTCATATAAATCAAACAAAACAACAAAGTTAAAGTCCCCATCTCTAGAGGCGTACACATCTTTACATATCCTTGCTCTCTAAAAGTTTAGAGTGTTTCCTCCAATCTACTTTTAGGTTGATTTCCATAGTATGAATAGATAAAATTCATGACATAATGATGATCAGAACCATAATCAAAGTAGCTTCTACATTGTGAGGTTTATTTGTTTCTTTTCATCCAGCTTCTCTACCCCTAGATGGAACTGCCACGTTTCAGGTTGAGTTTAGTCAGTGTTCTCCAAAGAAACCAAATCAGGAGGACCTATACAGGGAAACTGGGTCATGTGGCTGGAGAATAAGCAGTTCCACAGTTATTCTTTGTGAGGTGGCAGACCAGATAAGCTGGAGGTGAAATTCAGACTAAGCCTAAAAGCCTGAGAATGGGTGAGGTGACTGTGTGTTGGTGGATGCAGCAAAATTTCCCCCAAGAATAAAAAATGCTGATGTCTGGAAGCAGAAGTCCCAGCTTCACCTTAATGTGTGATGCCCACAAATGCTGGGGAGGTTAATCTTCTCTTCTCAGTCCAGTGATACAAATGCTAATCCCTTCTAGAAATACCCTCACACACACATCAGAAACAATGCTTTAGCAAATATCTGGGCATCTCCTTGCCCATTCAAATTGACACATAAAATTAGCTATCACACAAATGAAAATACAAAGATTTAAATATTTGGAATGATTTGCCCAAAACCAATCAGAAATTAAAGTAGAAAAAGCAAGATTGAAACACAATTTTTCTGCTTCCAAAGGCTCCTTGCATCTTGTTGACTCTCCTAAAAATGATAGAATAAAATATATGCCAGTGCTACTGAGCTTTGAAGTCCATAATTTTTAATGTATGCCAGACTCTAAGTAGTACCTTTAGGACAAGATGGATGTTGGGTCTGGATTTGACCTTTAGGTGACATAATCTAAAGTTCAGAGAGAAGGTAGTAGAAGATACAGACACAAAAACAAATACCAGTAAGGTCTTTCAGAGTAAGACTATAGTATGAACTACTTGGGAGAGTTCAGAGGAAGAAAAGATGCTTTTGATTAGAGAGATATGGAATCATGCTACAGAAAAGCAGCATTTAGAATTATCTGATGTAATGAACATCACAAGTGACACCATAAATGACATGTGAACGTGAACACATTAATAAGTGCCTGCATTGGACTTGAGACATGACTGGGAACCTATATCTTTCCATATAGCTAAACCCAGAAAAGAGAGATCATGGGATCTAGATTGGGGACTTTTGCCTCTCAAAGAATTACACATACTTAGAAATGACTGTTTTCCTCATGTCTGACATCTCAGCTAAACATCTAAAAATTTGTAATGGGTCTTGCCACCCCTCGGGTCATTCAGATAGTGGCTTAGTTTTACTCCATAAGCAACTTACAGTTTAACTCTAAGACAGGTATTAAAAAGGCTCCAATGGGTTGGTGTAAATGTCAAATGGAAAGTTTCCCAGTCTTCTGTGCAAGGCTAGGTGATACAGGAATCATTCACTCTCTATCGAAATACTGGATACTATGAGACAGTGGTGAATTATAGAATACTAACAAGAGTGAACTCAGGGACCACTTAGTGTACAGATGGGAACACTTACCCAGAAAATTTGAGTTAATCCCCCAAGGCCAGGAAACTAGTCAATATTTGGTCTGGAATAACTTGCCAGGTCTCTTCTTTATACTCTACAATATTCTTTTCATCCCTCTTGACAATTATATCCCCAAATATTTCCCTGATTTCTTGGGCAAAGCATGTTTCAGTGCAGCTTGAGACAAGCAAATAGCATGCTAGCAAGATCCTGAGAGGGACAATTACCCTTTAGGTTATTAGGTGAGGCCTGAAACTTCTGTTTGGGTCTCATATGGTATAAGGGCAAGTCTGTTCTTCCCTAAACCTCCTTAATGTTTGGGATGTCTACCTCAGCCTCAGGGAGGATGGCCTGTTCTGGTCACCTGATGTGATTGCATTGCGCCACTGCACCCCTATGCTGCTATTTCTAAAAGATTTCTAATGCAGAGCAGAGATGGCACAGGAAAGGGTAATGTCTGTGGAAGTCGTTGGAGAGCCAGCCCCATCTGAATGAGAAAATACCTGCATTCTTCAAAGACCTTAAGTATTCATGCTGTTCCAATACAGCCAAAGCCTGCCTTGAAAGGAGACCCAGCATGCTATCTTGCAGCAAAGTTAATCCCACTGAAAGCTTCTTCAATTAAATCAAGCTCTAGGGGCCAAGAAATAGACTAGTGAATTAAGCTTCCATGACTCAGCTCCTTCTTCCTCCCTGCCCTTGTCTCCCAGCCAGAAATGTGGTGAGGAAATGAGTTAGGTCAAATCTGTGTGAGCTCCATGAAGCAAAGAATCAGGATCTATACACACCCAGGGTGAATTTCCTGCAAAATGCTCTTGATTTCCTGTAAGTCTCCCCTACAAGTTGGTTCCAGTGAACCATAATGTCCCCTTTAGAAATGTGGAAAGAACATGAGTAGAGAAGAAGGACTGGATGCCTATGAGAAGGCACTACTCTCCTCAGCATCAATAGGAACCAATTAATTCACTATGGGATCAGAAACAAAAAACATAATGTACAAATGATTTATTTACAAAGTGCTTAATGGGAAGCAGTAAGTGGGGGAAACAGGAGAGAAGAGGGGAAGAAGCCATTTAAGCAAGGGTACAAGGTCAGCCAGAATCTTGGAGAGAGTGTGTTTCAGCCTAAACTTGGAACTGAACTCTGAAAGATCAAGTTGTCTCAAAAAGGTCCCAGCCTGAGGTCAGGGAGCTTGAGATTGCATAATCCTATGCCTGTCAATCATTGGATAAAGGGTCTCCCAGACTCTTCTAGCTTTCTGTGTTCCAATAAACCCAGGGGAAGTTATCAAAAAAGCAAGCATGGTATTAAGTACCCTCCAAGGAGGAGCCAAAATAAGATCATAGAAGCACACCAGACCTAGTCCTCACCCTGAGAAATTTCACAAGCTAATTTATGAAATAAAACAACAGCAAATCATTAACAGTAGAATGTGATGAGAGCTGTAACTATTGAAGACACCAGTGCTGAAGAAACACCACAAAGGAAGCAACCAACGCTACCTTAGCAGGTAGGAGAAAGTTTCAGTGAGAAAGTCATTTATTTGACCTGAACTGTGATTTTTCCAGTCAAAGAAGGGATGCTTCCCAGGAATAGGAAATCATGCTTGCCTCTTTCAGGGAAGTGAATAATTTTGCTACAAAATATTAACTGAGTTTCTAACTCAGGGTGTATGGGGTGTGGAGAGGAGTGATGAAAGACAAATCTGGTAAGGCTGGTTGGAGTCTGGGAAGATCAGGGCATGCCTGCTGCCAGGATGGTGAGCCTGATTTTATACAGACATGGAGCACAGAAATGTAACCTTGTACAGGAGGAATTTCAGGTGTGGAGGAGGAGTGAGACAGTCTAGAAGCCAAGTTTTAGAAATGTCCCTCTGGAAGCACTGTGGAGGTAGACTGGAAGAAACCAAAGGACTAGTGAAAGGACTAGTCCAGGCAGGAGAAAGACAAATCTAACTTCAGGAACATCTTAGGAGACATTGGACTTGCAGATCTTCCTGGAAAAGACAAAATTGTCCAGAGAACAAGAATCTATCTCTCAGTTTATTGTTCATTCCACAGAACCAATGAGTTTATAGCTCCAAATCCCTCTATCCCACTCAGAGGTCAGAAAACAGTAAGGTTTTTTACTTTATTTTTTTACAATCTCTTTATTATTGGTGCTCATAAAATTGTGCCTTTTTTCCCAGAGTGTTTTCTTAATCCGGAATTATCCTTTCATAAGTGAATTATTTCACAAATATCTAAGAATTCTAACTAGATTCTAATCTCTGAAACATTAAGAATGGTGCCTTCTTTACTCATCAAGGTCTCCAGAGACTAGCAAAGAATGCGGCATATAGTGTACAATAAATAGTGATGGCCGAAGGAAGACTAAATGCTGTATTAAGAAACAGTTGAAATGATAGCATACTAATTGGACAAAATGCTTGTTTTTTTCCGAATCTTTCAAAGTGGTAAATAAAATATTCTGTTGATGCCTTAATTGCTGTTCAAAATAATATTTTAACACTTTATATTTTCTCTCCAACATTGCAAGGTAGACTAGTTCTATGTATATATTAAATCTTGTATCTAAAATGTCCTTAAAATAGGAAGCAAATTTGACCAAATTATTTTATTGTGTGGAATTTAAGTCCCCAAATAAAATAGCACCAACTGCTATGTCTGCTTTGATTATTAGTAATTCCTTTCTTTCTCTCTCTCTCTCTCTCTCTCTCTCTCTCTCTCTCTCTCTCTCTCTCTCTCTCTGACTTCTTTAACCTAAGGCAAACAATTTTTCAATCATGACTTTAAATTTGATGAGGTTCCATTAAGAAATGCCATGCATGTCCCACTTCTAACAGGTACACACATAAAGAGACAGTCAAAGCACTTCATTAAAGGCAGAAAGATTAAGGCCAAAGATTACACAACAAAACCACCCACATTCAGTTTTGCAAGTCTAACAGTCATCCTGAATCATCACCCTAGAGCAGCCTACATTCCGTTCCAACTCGTGGCTTCAACTTAACCATTCAAGATGCAAGAAAGTAAAATATTAGTATTGGTGACCAAAAAGGCAGGTGTGTTTCTTTTTCCTTGGTTACTCTTAGCCCTGGAGGCAGCAATTGTTTCTTGTCTTTTACTTAGTAAACAAATCTCTTGGGAGGTAATTAAAGAACCTGCACAAATATTAAGATCAACAAAGAAATAACAAACAATAACATTTGATCATATTTCTAGCAGAGAAGGACTGGCTTAAGAATCTCGGAGGCTAGTTTTCCTTACTTTCATCCCACAACAATATGCCTCACATCATTCATCCCTTCCTTGAGCAGACTCTTTTCTCCAAATGCCCTATTTTTCTCTTCTTTCATCTTTATTCATGCTGTGTCCTCAGCCTGAAGTAATACCCCTCTCCTGGCAATTCTACTCATTCTTCAAGTATCCATGCTATGCCAGCACCCCCATGCCCAGCCTCATCGTTCTAGGCAAATTGGATCATTCCTCCATCTGCATTCCTGCAGCCCAAGGTTTGTGCACCTGTTACAGAGTTTTTCTTCTTTCTCTTTTTCCAGGCATTTGCTTGTCTATTATCTCATTATTAGATTGCAAGTCAGGGAATATGGAATTCAACCACAGAGACCTACTTAGAATCCAGTTTGAAGCCATAAATAATGCAAATTCTTAGTAATAAAAGAGTGAATTATTTTCAAAAAAGTATTTTTAAAGGTATTTAAGAAATCTTTATAATAAAAGATATCAATATAGTAAGAGAATCAAACTGTAAACAAAATAAACATTTGCTATAGAAACAAAAAACAAATATGCAAACCAAGGTCAACATGTTAATTGAGCATTGAATTTGACATGGAGCTTCCTGGTGACTGATGGAAAAAGGTAACTAATGGACTAAATAAATCTTTTGACTTGGTTAGGAGTAAGGGGAAACTGGAAATAGACCAGTTATCACAAAGATTGAAATTTGGCTTCAAATTGGCATAATCCATTAAGAAATTTTGATTATCAAACAATAATCTATTTGTGTATTAAAAGAAAAGAAAATATCTCCAAAAGAGAAAAATATACAGATACTATACTTTTTATATTCAATGTCAAGCATTCAATTCCCAAGTACTAGTTATTCTAGAATAACACAAAGTGACCATCAGAGGGAAAAGCACACTAGAAACAGCCCAACAGGTGAAAGGCATACAGAAAAGATTTTCCAAAAATGACTAAATAAATTAATTCACAGATTCAGAAAGATCTAAGTACCTCGATAAAGACATCTACAAACAAAACTGTCTTTGGATACATTAGATAAAAATTAGTAAAAAACGAAGGCAAAAAGAAAAAGTTTAAAGCAATCAATAAAATAGACATTTCTTTCAGGGAAGCAACAACAATGACAAAAAACTAGTAAGAGAGCTCTTTGCAGAAAATTATGAAAGTCAGAAGACAACACCCTGATAATGTTAAAATATTGAAATATCTTTCATAAATATATTAAAATAATGAATTTTTCAGACACATAATGAGAAAATTCAGTGGTAGCAGCAGACTTTGACTAAAATATATATTAAGAATGTCTTTTGAATGTCTTTTGAATGTCTAGGAAAATTATCCTAGACAAAAATTATCCCAAACCTAAGTAGGAAAATAAAAATTAATAGAAAGGTAAACATACAAATAGATATGAATACTGATAGTGCAAAAACATCAATGATAATACAATATGGTGTTAAAAGTATATGTAGTATTAAAATACCTGACGATAATACCACAAAAAGTTTGAATTCTGCATGTGGTAAATGAAACTTAAGAGTCAGCAAGTCCTGATACTTTCTGAGAAATGAGCAAAATGCTAATTTATGGTAGACACTAATAATTCAATGATTCTTGCTATAATCCTCAGGGTAAGCACTGAAAGAAGAGAAAATAAAACTACCAAGAAAACAGGAAAATAGAATGATAATTGAAAAAAAAAAAGATTAATTGGCAAGAAATAAGAGAAAAGAACGAAAGGTTGGGGCAAGCAAAAACCAAATCTAAAGGTGGTAGATTACAAGGTGGTAGATTTCAACATAAAAATAGCAACGATAATTATCTCTAGACAGTATGTGTCTCAAACTTGGTAAAAATAAAAATGCACATTCAATTTATGAGTCACACCTTCAATTAAAAATGTGGAGAGGTTAAAAATCAAAGAATGATAAAGATATGCTGTGCAAATATCAATTGAAATTTATACAGGGTAACTCTAATATCAGAGAAAGTAGGCATTGAAATGAAAAGCATTGTTAGAAATAATAAGCAAAACAACTTTTATCAATTATAAATGTCTTTACCTAATAACACAATCTCCATATTTAACGAGAAAATGTGACACAAATAAATTGAGATATTTAGTTTTCTTTCAGTAGAATAAGCAGACAAAAATCAGATAAACAGGGAAAGTTTAAACCATATAATAAATTTGATCATAATATTTCATAAAAATAATAATAGTGTGTCCCCCAGAAAAATATGCTACAGTATTTTTACAAAAATGTTTAAGATTTACATATTAAGTATTTAATATGTAAATATTAACAAGTATATTTCTTAAATAACCTATAAATCAAGGGATAATTGTAATGTAATTCACAAAATATTTTGAATGTAATACAAATAAAAATATGGCAGAGTAAAACTTCCAGTATGCAGCTAAAGCTGACACAAAGGAGGATTTTGCTTCACAATTATATACTAAAAATGAAGAAAGATTATATTTCATGACAAGTTTTCATTTTAAAACTAATAACAACACTGTCAACACAAAGAAAACAGAAGAAATAAAATAAGATAGAAAATAATGATTAAAAAGCAAAAGTGCAACAGAAGATTTTAAAAAGGCAAGAGTTGGTTTCTCACATATAGTAATGACAGGAATAAGTCTTTTAGCAAGAATGATCAAGAAAGTAAAAAAGGATCAATTATCAATTTAAGGATGTAAAAGTACACCTCATTATTGATAACATATATTAGAAAGACACTCTTGTGATTGTCATCTAATAAATTTCTAAATGGAATGAAATAAACAAATTCATTGTGAAATATTAATGTATGAAAACAGGCATGAAGAAAAAGAGTAAATCCACATAGTCAACATATGATTTTTAGAAACAAGTTTTTAGTTTTAAAAACTTCTCACAGATAAATTTCCAGGCAAAGATAGCTTTGTAAGTAAGTCTTCCTAAACATTTGTAAAAGGAAGAGAACACAAAAGAAGCAAAGAAATGTAAAATAAGATCTTTACATTTTTCTTATTCTTAGTCTAAAAGATAACTTTAATAATAATAACAACGTATTGGGTGATTATAGCTTATGGATAAGTAACATGGACGAAAACAATGTTATCAGAGATGATAGGGAGGAACTTAGAACCCAATATTGTAAAATACCTGTACTACATGTGAAGTGGTATAGTTTTATTTGAAGTTATACTTGGATTAATTTTAAATTAATATTTAAAATACGAGGGAAATCACTAAATAGTTTAAGATTAGTAGGAGAGGTGCAAAACATGAGGTAAATGTAATCATTTAAAATAATCAGAGAAGTCAGGAAAATATAGGGAAAAGAAACAGAGTGTATGCACAAATGCTAAACTGTTTAAAACACACCGGATTCCAATCTAAATGTGTCAACAATCACTTTAAATATGAAAGGTCTAAAAACATTAAGGAAGATAGAACATCAGATTGAATATAAATGAGTAAGATGTAACTACATGTCCTCTACAAAGAACCCACTTTAAATAAAAAGACTAAGGTTGAAATAAAGATATACCATGTTAATGCTAATCAAAAGAAAGCTTGCATAGATATGAAAATTTCAGACAAAACAGACTTCAGAACAAAGATAAGAATCAGAGATAATGAGAAGTATTACCTAATGAAACAGGGTCAGCTCTCTAAGGAGACAATTTTTAATGTGTGTGCATCTAAAACACAGCATGACAATATATGAAGTAAAACTGACAGAACAGCAAAGTAGACAAATCCACTATTACAGTGGGAGATATTTCAACAAAACTCTTTCGAAAATTGATAGATCAAATAGGCAGAAGTTCAATAAGGGTATAGTTGCCCTGAACAGCCCTGTCAATCAATGTGATCTAATGGACTTTTACAAAACACTCCACCCAACAATGCTAGGATTCATACACTGCTCAAGCTCATGTGGATCATTCACCAAGAAAGATCATTTCCAGGCCATAAAACACACTTTTTAAAGGAACTGAAAATATCCAAAATGAGCTCTCAAGTCACAACAGAATTAACCCAGAAATTAATAACAAAAAAGTGAAAAATCTGCAAGCTTGAGGAGATTAAACATCACAATTCCAAATAGCACTTGAGTCAAAAAGTCTCAAGATAAATTTAGAATATTTTTAACTAAATGAAAATGGAAATAAGACAGCAAGATTGAAAGTTACATAAAAGCAGTGCTTAAAGGGCAGTTTATAATGTCATACTGAAAATTTATAAAACATGTATTGAGAAATAAGAAAGATGTAAAATCAGTAATCTACCCACTTTAGGAAACTAAAAAAAAAACAAACAGACAAAAAGTTTAATATAAACTGAAAGCAAACAGAAGAAGTACTAAAAGTTTGAGTAGAACTCAATAGAATTAAAAACAGAAAAACAAAATATTAGACCAAAAAACTGTTTCATTGGAAAGATAAAGAACTGATAAACTTATGACCAGGAAATTAAGAAGATATGGAGGGGCAAACTACTAATACCAGAAATAAAAGCAGTCATCATTTTTGACCCTATGGACATTAACAGAATTGTAATGGAATGTGATGGCAACTCTTAAGCCTACAAATTTAATAATTTTGACAAAGTCCATGAGAGCATTTACAGAATTCCCACAGAGAGAAGCAAATAATCTGCATAGGCCTATACCTATCAAATAAATTGAATCAATAATTAATATCCAATAAAATAAATAATAGACCAAAATTATTTCATAGTGAATTCCACCATGTATTAAGGTAAAATAAACTATAGCAAGTCTCAACAAATTGTCAGAAAATAAAAGCAGAAGGAATGCCTTCATTCTGAAGCTAGTGTGATTCTGATATCAAAACTAGATAAAGGGCTGGAGTTGTGGTTCAGTGGTAGAGCACTTGCCTGGCAGGTGTGAGACCCTGGGTTCAATGCTCAGCACCACATATACATAAATAAATAAAATAAAGACCCATTGACAACTAAAAAATATTTTTAAAAAATAGATAAAGTAATTACAAAGAAAAAGAGAAACTACAAGCTAATACCTCACATGAACATAGATACAACAATCTCAACAAATTACTATCAAATTAACTTCAATAATGTATAGAAATATTATATATGTCATGACCAAATGGGATTTATTCCAGGTATGCAAGGCTGTTTCAGCATTTTAAAATTAGTGTAATCCACCACATTAAAATGCTAAAGAAAAAAATTGTATGACTAAGTACAGGAAAAGAATTTGATAAAATCCAATATACATTCATGTTCAAAACCAAAAACAATCCAACGGAAAAAATCTCTTAGCAACTAGGTATAGAAGGAACTTCCTCAACTTAATAAAGAAGGTCTGTCCTACTTAAGGTTGAACTGGATGCTCTCCCTTAAGATGAAGAACAAGGAAAGATGTCCTCTCTTTCTATTCTATTCCACATTGAGTTTGAAGTTCTATCTGGTATGGTAAGACGAGCTAAAGGAATGAAATGTATGTAGATGGGGAATAAATATACAACACAGTCTATACTTTTGCAGAAAATGATCATTTTTGTAGAAAATCCTTCCTGAAATTAATAAGCAAGTATACCAAGGTGACAAAAATCCATCCCTTTTCTATGGACCAGCAATAAGCAATTGGAATTTGAAACTGTTTTTATAAAAACAATGTCATTTCAGTAACATTGAAAAAATAATGTTTATATAAATACAACAAAAAATGCATACATCATAATTGTGGAAAATTACAAAGCTGTAATGAAACAAATCAAATATAATAAATATTACCATCCCAAAATAAATATGGCCCATATTTATGAACAAAAAGTCTCAATATTGTTAAGATATCAATTATACTCACTAAGTATTGTTAAGATGTCAATTGTACTCGATTTGATTTATAGATTCAATGCAAATTCAATCCAATTGCAGCAAACTATTTTGTAGATATCAGCCAAAATGATTCTTAAGTATTTTTTTAAAGGCTAGAGGTTTAGAATAGTTAGCACAACTCAGGAAAGAAGAACAGGGCTAGGAATGTGGCTCAGTTGTAGAACACTTTCCTCGCATACACTAGGCCCTGAGTTCAATCCACAGTCCCACAAAATATAAATAAGTAAGTTGCAGAAATAAAACCAATGAAGCAGAAGAGAGGAGCTAGAAATAGTTTCATGCAAATAAAACCAACTGAGAAATATATAAAATCAATTCAATATTGAAAGTACAACTTTTCAGCAAATCCTGCTAGATAACCACATTCCAAAAACAAAAAAGTAATCTAGACGAAACTTATACCTTTCACAAAAATTAAGTCAAAATGGATCAGAGACAAAAATGTACAAAGCTAAACTACAAAACTTAAAAAGAAAATATAGAAGAAAAATGTGTGAAGAGTTTTTAGATTATACGTGCACAATCCATGAAATAAAAACATAATTATCAATTGGAATTTGAAAAAATTAAGAGCTTTTGTGCTGAGGACGATGTTGAGAGCAAAAATATAAGCTACAGATTCAGATAAAGTAATCTGTGAAACACTCATCATATAAAAGGTTTATATTCAAAATGTAGAAAGATCTCTAAAAAAGAAAGAAAATAACCCAGTAAAATTAAGTAAAGAATCTATATATCATCAAAGAGGATATACAGATGTCAGAAAACACATAAAAAGCACTTCTCATTAGGAATTTGGAAACTGAAACAATGAAGCACCCCTACACATCTATTAGTGTGGCTAAACCAAAATAAATTATTACCAAGGCTGATTACTTGTGCAAATGCACAGTAACAGGAAATTTTATGTATTTCTACTGGTAATACAAAATGGTATGTTCACTTTAGAAGATGGATTGTACAATTCTCACAAAACTAAACTTGTTCTTATGCTATGATACCGCAATTGCATTCCCAGGTATCTACCTCATTGATTTGAAGAGTTATAACTCAAAAATCAACATGCCAATTTTTGTAGCAGCTTTGTTTACACTCGCCAATCCTGGAAACTACTACATCATCCTTCAATAGGTTAAGGGTTACAAAAATTGTAATACAGGCATTCAGCTGATTATTATTTGATGATAAGGTAAATAAGAATGGAAGAGCCTTAAAATCTGATTGCTATGGGAAAAGAGTCAGTCTGAAAACAGTCTGAAAATGCTAACATTATGATTCCTATTATATATCTTAGGCAGGCAAAATTATAGAGAGAATTGAAAAGAAAAAGAAAAAATCAGTGGTTGCCCAAGCTCAGGAGGAGTGGAAGGTGGTGGAATGAGCGAACCACACGTGATTTTTAGGGCACTGAAACTATCCAAGTATGACAGCTAATGTTATATACGTGGCATTCTGCATTTATCAAAACCCAATAGAACTTTATAATGCATATGGTGAAGCCTAACATATGCTAATTGAAAATCACTTATGAAATTGAATGATTCCAGGAGAAAATGCAGACTTTGACAAAACAATCTGTGTTACAAATGTAAGAAACAATCTCACCAAAGGATTTGGGGGAAAAGGTGCTCATTTAATGAAATTTGAAAATCGCTTGAATATATAAAACTCAAAGCAAAACAAATTATATATAGGCACAGCATTCTAGTTATTGTTGTTTCCAATGAGGGTAAGATTGCTAATTTTAGTAGTGCTGTACATATGCACACTGGAATTGAGCAATGAAGCAAATGAATGGCGGATGGTTGGATACTGACTTCTCAAGGTTGAAATTGGAATTAACAAGTTAGCAAGGAAGGAAGCTAAAATTATACATATGGTCATGAATTATATTTGCAGACATTGGCTCGAACTCATGTTCAACTTAAATTATGGATACAGATGGTTACATATAGAAAAATATATATGTGTGTGTGTGTGTGTGTGTGTGTGTGTGTGACAGATAGTATATTTCCTTTATCTTTCAGCTGATGACATGGGCAACATTCCTAAGTGACACAAATTATCAAAACCAACACAAATGAAATAGAAAACCTAAATAGATCTGTGTCTATTAGAGAAATTTAACTTGTAATTTAAAACCTTTGCCCACATGAAATTTTGGGTTCACATGGCCTCACTAGTGAATTCTACACAATATAAATTTTAAAAATTAAACAAATCTTACACGAACGTTTGCATAAAATATGCTGGAAAACTTGCTAATTTATTTTATAAGACCAAAATCACACAGATGTGAAAACCAGATGAAAACATTACAAGAAAAGAAAAAGAAAGACCAATATTCTTCAGGAAAACAAATGTAAAATTCCTATCAAAACATCAGCAACTTAAACTGAGCAATATATTTTTTAAAAAAGATTATAAGCCAATACCTAATGGGCTTCATCCCAGGAATGTAAGAATGGTTGATGATTAGACATTCAATCAAAAGAATTTATAATATAATTGGAATAAGTGTGAGATTGTCATTTAAATAAATGCACAGATAGCATTTGAAATCCAATACTCAATCATGATTAAAAAGCAATTTTCATCAAATTAGAAACAGAAGGCAATCTCTTCAACCTGATGAAGGCCATTTAATGGAAGTAAAAGCTAACTTTATGCATAATGGTAGAAGATAATCTGACAGAACTGCACTGCTTACAAAGAATCCCTTAAAGAAAATAAGAAAACTCTTTGATTCTTGCTTATTGATTGAGATCAATTAAGCTCAGGCAAGGTCAAGTGAACACTTCATTCATTTCAATGGGAATATATGTTAGTACAGTCTTCCAGGAAATTAGCTGGACAACATATTCAAAGAGATTTAAAATTACCACATCCTTTGACCTAGAGTGCTTATACTCTAGAATCTACTAGAGAATCTTATCAAAGATATGGGTAAATATTTATGTATAAGAAAGTTCACTCAATAATTTGTTTTTATTTGTAGAACTGTGAAAGGAGCTCAAACTTTAACACACTGATAATGAAGATTCCTTAACTTTCATTCTAGAAAGTTACCTATTTACCTCCAAATTATTTGGAGATGAAATTGTTCCCTAGTTTTCCCACAAAGAAAAAAAAAAGCATACAACTGTTTTTTGCCTTTCTTTAAACTGACAAAGAAAGTAGTCCCCTGTTTGTGGCAGGACTGGTAAGGGAGGCTTTCAGCTCATAGGCAGATAAATGGAAAACAAACAAAATAAAAACCCACCAAAAGCAAGAACACCGACAGAAAGAGATGTTCCTTAAGGAGTTTGAAAGAGGACAAACCTCAGTGAAACTTTTCCAACAGTGGACCAAGATTTATCCACTCACTTCTGTACAGGGTTGATTTGAAAGTGCCAACAAGCCAGGTTCTAGGTTTTAGCAGGTGTACTATTTGTTGGGATCAGGGTCCTTTTCTATCTGTATCTTCTTGGACTCATTTCTTCCACCTTCTTCAAGATACCAGGTACGATCTCAATTTAGCAACTCACTTTTTAACCAATACTTTTCATTCCATCATCTTAGGTTGTTTCCAGAGACGTCTAACATAATTAACTAAAAATGACTTGCCAATTTCATAATCCCTATTTATATACACATATATGCACATACACCCACACACAAAAGCACATATAGATATATGTATATATATACACATCTGTGTGTCAGTGTATAATATGAATGTTGTCATTTTTGATACAAACACATATACACAAAATGTTCATAGCATTGCCTAATGTGCAGTGTAGTCTCAAAAGACTTAGAGTGGCAGCTCTGATGAGTTTAAGGCCTTTCACTGAAACCTCACACTATAATAACAACAACCATGGAACAACCAAAACAGCCAAAAAGGAGAGATGGATCAAATTATGATATATATATGTATTAGAATATTTTTATCTGATCATTGTGTTTATGAGCAAAAACAGTGGGCACATTTTACTGTTGTGTTTGGTACATACATTTTATAAATTTATATTTCATATATTTTATAGGATTGGCATGATGCTATATAGTATATGCTATATAGTATATTTTCCATTTAGCACTGTTAGCATATTGATAAACCTTTGAAAGTACATTTTAAGTGACTTCATAATATTTTATTATGTTAATAAGGAGATAAAGAATATAATACAACACAACAAATATATCTCATTACACCCTATTGATAAATACTATAAATGGAATTTTCTCTTAAGGTTAATATAGCTTCTCTACTAAATAAATAAATAAATACATGACCCACTGTGGCCAGCAAAGAAGACCTCATTAACTCTACCATAAAATTATTGCACTCATATAGATTAGTTTATAATGCCCTTTCCTACTGAATAAACTTCTTGAAACCTAAAATCAGTATTGCATTGACATATCAGGCACTAATGCTTTTTAAAAATGAAAATACTGAGATCAGAGAAGTTAAGTAACTTACCAGATGCCACCTGGATAATTAGTGGTGCAACCAAGATGCCACTCCACTGACACTAAATTCAATCAATGCTCTTCCCACTAGAGCTATGGTCTCCCATCAAATTTTTCTATAAGAGGAAACATTATTGATGATCATGCATAAAACATGTGGGATATTTCTTGACTGTACATAACTAATAAATAGATATCAATACAAAAGCTTATTTTGGTTTCATTGCAATTCTGGTTTTTACCAGGCTTGTCCAGCTGAACCCTCAGGCTTAGTTACATTCTAGAAAAAATATTTCTAATGCTTCAACTACCAGATTTTGAAGGTTCTTAGATCCTCACTTTGAAACAGAATTGATAGAAAAGACTTAATGCCTTAATGGCTCCCTAAATCTTAGTTCTAAATCTCAGTGAAAAGCATCCCAGGAATCTACGTTGACAGTGGGACAACAGGCAACACTGAGGGTTCCATTGCAATGCTTCTTTTGCATCATGGGCATAAGGATCAATTTGAAGAGCTTTAAAATGTAGACTCCCAAGTTTCATCTTTGACTGACCATAGCATATCCTCTTGGGTTTGTGCCTCGTCTCTTCATTGTAGCAAGACCTCATGATGATTTTGATGCAGGTGCTTATTAAAAACAATTCTCTGAAGCCCTGCAGAATTTTTTTAACGTTTTAATGTAGGATGTTTAGCAAACAATGAAAAAACTTCAGAGTTCTCGTGTTCTTCATAATGATCAACTTTCACATAATCAAGTCCTTTTAGGCATGAACACCTCTGATTACCTGTTGTCCTTCATTCACCCAAATGAGAACAAAGAGTACTAAACTGAAGAAAGTTGAACTGGAATCAAGACTGGCTGCTGACTTGATCTTTTCAATAAAACAGAGAGAAGGAACCCTGTCTGGACCAGTGCAGGAAGTGGTTATGGAAATGAAATGGATAATAGAAGTGAGAAGGCTTTGAAAACCAAATCCCCAAATAAAAGGGTATTTATAAGATTAGTCATTCTCAAACTACTTTTCATATTAGAATGAGGGATCTTTGAAAATATCTGATGGCTTGGCATTAATATTTTTTTAATTCCCTGAATGATTTTAATGTACAGCCAAGTTCCAGAGCCAGATTAGACAAATCCTTACATTTTTACCCTGGTAAATGGTTCAGTTTTATTAGAAACAACCAAACCCTGATAAATCCCTGCCAGAAAGTCAATTCATTAAGTGATCAACTCTACTCTCACCATAAATCAGTAGTGTTTTACGATGCACATGAGCAAACTGCCAAATAGACCACTTTCTTGTTGTCCTTTGACCCAGCTTCTTCTATATACTAACTGGATTTGGATTAAGGAAATTGGCAACCAAGTCAGGGGAGTCTCAGGAAAGCAGCTGCCACGTTGTGCCTTGCTGCAGGGGAAAAGATCAACCCTTCAGTTCTGGGAATACTTAGTCATACCACATGTCATCAACCTTACCAACCACTTAGCTTCTTTTCCCTTCAGGTGAGACTGAGTCACTTTTTCAGAATGATGACAGCAAAAGAAGATGGTAGGAAGAAGAGATGTTTTAGCAACACAGGATAAGGAGAGCTTATCTCGCTTAATTTATTCAATGTACATGCCTCTGGGTACCATTAGTCCAGAAAACCATTAAATTATTCAGGCATCAGTCTAGATAAGGCCCTTTACCTCATAAAAGATTCATTTTGGTTTAAAGGAGGCAGTGGTTTGTTTCTGATAGTGATCAGTTCCTAATCCCCAACTTCATCTTGAAATTGAGAAGCAGCCTCCTGTAACTCAGAAAACTTATGGGACCAAAATGACTTGATGGGAGACTTTATTTGTCCCCCTCAGCCTTCTGATAGCCACCAAAGTGTTTGGACTTCCAACATTGCTCAAAGCCCCATCATATTTACCAGTGCCATGGTAAATACGATTTACTCCCCTAATTATTTTGGCAGGATATGTATCCATTTGGAGACATCCTCAACACATCAGTACTGCTACCACCACCATTCTTCTCATTGCAACATCACTTAATAACAGCTTTCTTTTCCTTGTCCACTTAAAATTTAATTCCATACCAGGAATGTCAAGAGCTATATTTGCAGATAGTCTTGATCCAGCTATATGACTGTGAGTAGTTTACATACTGTTTCCTCATTGCCCTTGTCTGCAAAATGAAGCTAATAATTCTGATTCAGTAAGTGTAAGAAGATGTCAATATCATGTTAAAGGGGAAAAAGCACTTTCTAAACTCTAAAACTATTGCAAATGAGATTATATTATCATTATCCAGAATCCCAGATGCCCAAATATTTCTCTCTTTATTTGAAATATTATCCATTTATCCTGTTTCCTAAAGAGGTCCCAGTGTAACAGTCCCTAAAAGGGAATGCCTCCTGTGTTGGGATATCCATATCACCCCTTTGTGAAGGTGATATTACTATGATGTATGTAAATCTGATTATCAGAAGAGGTTCAATTTATTCTTCTCTGTGCAATTAGTAATTCAATTTCCTTGATTTCCAGTTTTCTTAACTTTGAAGATGTGGATTAAAGGGTCAACCCCAAAGTCTTATTTTAGGACTTACAAGGAATAATTTAAGTGCTCATCTATCATATGTGTGCACAAATACCAGGTTATGATGCAGGGGTTTTTTTTGTTTTGTTTTGTTTTTGTGATGCTGGGAATTGAACCCAGGGCCTTGTGCTTGACAGGCAAGCACTCTACCAACTGAGCTATATCCCCAGCCCATGATGTAGGTTTTTAAATATTATGATGCTAGTAAATTTCTCAGAAAATCTCTGAGAAAATCATCTCCTCTATCTTGATATCAGAGAGTATTATAATATGGAACTTTTAGGGTTTGAATATAAACTGATTTAGAACCAAAGTCAATGGTCTTGGAGTCATTTCATACCACCTTTACCAAGTCACACCACTTCTTTCACTGACCCTGATTTGCCTTTCCCTCCTTGCTTCCAAGACACATTCTTTCTTCTCCTTCTTCCCTGTTAATCTTTTCTTTCCTGAAAATAATGTTTCCTAAAAGTAATTTGTAACACAAGTGTTTCTCCCCACTCAACCCCTTTTCTTCTCCTTCCACACTTTTCTTTAGAGAAACTCATCCACTTTTAAAGTTTTGGCTAATGTTCGTTTATTAGGAATATAAAATGAGTCAGCCCTTGTGCTCTATGTGTGGCTTCTAGCAGTGTATCTTTAGAACTTAAATTTCTCTCTGTTTCCCGTCCCATGGTATCAACTCACTGCTAGAGGTCTGCTGTAATTCCCATCAACACTAAAATAATAATAATAATTAATGATAATAACAATAATAAAGCAATCCTCATGGTGCCTAAGCCCAAACCATCTCCTACCCAAACTTGTTTTATATCCTGCTCTTTTATATCTCCTACAATTTTTCCCACTTTTGTGCATCTTTAATGAAGAGGTTCTCAAATCTTGATAAACATTTCCTTCATGATATTTACCAGTAAATTTCCTCTTTTTTATTTTCACTGAAAGCAGCATAATTCATGTCTTCCACTGCATCTCCCCCAGATTATTGAATAGGATACTATCAGATCGTCCTGCTTCCAGAATCTTTCATTCCTATTTCTCCTTCTCAGATGCTGCCAGAGCACTGTTCTTCAAAGTTCCTCTCTGATCAATTTGCTTTCTTCAGTTCCCCGCGGCACTCCCATCTTGCTCATCTTTAAGCTCCTATTCACCATCCTCTCCTCGCCGAAAGTTTTTCTCCCTTTCTAGCTGACTTATAAATCTTGCCCTTTTGTCTTGAGTAAGATTTTATTTAATCATTGACTTCTCCAGTGTGCTTTCCAGATTCCTCTTACCTGGAAATAACCCTAGTCTCATTAAGCTGTCGAGGGTTAACCAATTTTATCACATTAATGCCTTCTACCCTTCAGGCTTTCATGACTATATTCTGAGCGCTCAGAAAGGAGGATCATGGCTGATGCATCTCTGATTCCATTAGGCATTTTAATTGTCCACAAAATATTCACTGAATGACATTAAATTAAATGGAAACTGCAATATTGAATCATCTCATCTGTAAAGACCATCTCTTTCTCTCTGAAACCTCGTATGTCGCAAGATCAGCACACAAAGACATTTTCAAAATGCTTATTATCGTTGCTGCTCTTTATCTGCTTCCACTGTCTGCCCAGAAGCCATATCCTATAGTCAACGGTTGCTTCATGGATTCCATAATATAAGGTGATGATAAAGATCATTTGCTCTAATATCTGCATCAGACAATCATTCCAGTCAGAAAAATTCAACCCTTCATCCAACAAAAACAATATATAGATATTTTTGGTGATAGTGGAGGATTTTTATTTAAAGCACAAAAATTTCCAAGGAAAATACTTATATTTATGATTTATAATTTCTATTTTTGCTTTATATTTGTTATGGCAAAATTGCTGCTGTCCCCTCTTCATTAATTGCTTTTTAAAAAACTGATATAGTTTATTTCTGGCAGGTCTAGGCTTACAGAAAAAAAGATCTTTGTGGAAAGTAGAGAATCCCCAGGTTCTCCCTCACTTTCCCACCTAGCCTCTGGTTTTCTTTATTATTAGCATGTTGCAATATCATTATGTTAGTTACAATTAATCAGTCAATATTACTTTACTAATTAAAGTCCATAATTTACATTAGGGTTCACTCTTTATGTTGAGCATTCTACAGTTTTTGACTACACATGATGATAGGTACCCAGGACTACAGCACCAATGCGCAACAGCTTCATTTCCGTAAGCATTCTGTGTGTCCCACTTCTTCATCCTTCCCCTCCTCCAAGCCCCTGATAATCACTGATCCTTTTACTGTGTCCATAGATTAGCCTTTTCTGGAATTTTACATTGCTAGAATCATATAAGCTGCAACTTTCTCAGATTGGCTTCTTCCACTTGGCAAAATGCATTGAAGGGTTTTAACATCTCCTTGTGGCTTGATAGCTCATTTCATTTGAATACTGAATAGTACTCCATTGTATGGAAGTAGCACAATTTATTTATGCATATTCTTATTGAAGGACATCTTGGCTGCTTCCAAGTTTGGACAACTATAAATAAATCAATTATCAGCATGTATATGCAGGTGTTTGTAAAGACATACATTTTCAACTCATGAATATGTAGTAAGCAGCACAATTGCCAGATCACAGTAAGAGTATATTTAATTTTGTAAAAATACTGCCCACTGTATAAGTAGCTGTGCCATTTTGCATTCCCAGCAACAATGAATGAGAGTTCCTGTTGCTCCATATTATCACCAAAAATTTGTGTTAATGTTTTTTCAACCATTATAATAGATGGGTAGTATCATATTGTTTCAGTTTTTAATTTCTTAATACCAATGATATTTAGCATATTTATTTGATTATATACCATCTGCCTATGTTCTTTGGTGAAGTGAATGTTTATATATTTTGCCAATTTTTTATTCAGCCTATTTTTCTCTTACTGTTGAGTTTGAAGAATTCTCTCTATAGTTTGGATTCCAGTCTTTCATTAAATATACTTCATATAACTATGTTCTTCAAGTCTGTGGATTGTTGTTTCATTTTCTGGATATGTCTTTCACAGAGTATTTTTAATTTTAATGAAATCTAATCCATTAATTTTTTTTCATGGATTTTGCTTTTGGTGATATGCTTTAAAAGTCATCACCCACCTCAAGGATAAATAGATTTTCTATAGATATTTTCTAGGAGTTTTATAGTTTTGCAGGTTACATGTAGGTATATGAACCATTCTGAATTAATTTTTATAAAAGGTTTAAGATAAGTGTCTAGATGGGATTTGTTGTTGTTGTTTATTTATTTATTTATTTATTTGGCATGTGGTTAAGGTATAAGGTAAGCATTTAGATCCTTTTCTTTTCTTTTCTTTTCTTTTCTTTCGTTTTTTTGTTTTTTTTTTTTTTTTTTGTTTGTGCTTATCCTGTTGTTCCAAGAACATTTGTTGAGAAGATCTCTCTTTCATATCTTTGCTCCTTTGTCAAAGTTGAGGTGACTATGTTTGTGTGCATCTATTTCTGAGCTCTTTATTCTGGTTCTATGATCAATTTTCTGACTGCTTTGCCAATACTACAGTGTCTTAAATACTGTAAATAACTGTAAGTCTTGAAGTTGGGTAGCGTTGGTCTTTCAACTTTGTTCTTCTCTTTCAATATTTTGTTGCTACTATGTATATTTTCCTCTTTTTAAACTATAAAATCAGCTCATTCTGTACCATTGGTCTATCTGTCTATTTTGGTGCCAATACCATGTTGTTTTTACAACTATTGCTCTATAGTAGAGTTTAAGATCTGGTATTGTGATACCTTCTGCGTCATTCTTCCTGCCCAGGATTGTTTTGGCTATTCTGGGTCTTTTGTTCTTCCATATGAATTTCATGGCTGCTTTTTCTATTTCTGTGAGGAATGTCATAGGAATTTTTATTGGAATTGCATTAAATTTGTATAGCATCTTTGGAAGAATGGCCATTTTGATTATATTAATTCTTCCTAGCCAAGAACATGGAAGATCTTTCCATCTTCTAAGATCTTCCTCAATTTCTTTCTTTAATGTTCTGTAGTTTTCGTTGTAGAGGTTTTTCACCTCTTTCGTTAGATTGATTCCCAAATATTTTATTTTATTTGAGGCTATTTTGAACGGAGTTGTTTTCCTCAATTCACTTTCAGATGATTCATTGCTTATGTAGATAAATGCATTTGATTTATGTGTGTTTATTTTATATCCTGCTATTTTGCTAAATTCATTAATTAGGTCTAAAAGTTTCCTGGTGGAGATTTTTGGATCCTCTAAATATAGAATCATGTCATCCACAAATAGTGACAGCTTGAGTTCTTCTTTTCCTATTAGTATACCTTTAATTTCTGTGGTCTGTCTAATTGCTCTGGCTAGCATTTCCAGCACAATGTTGAATAGAAGTGGTAACAGTGGGCATCCCTGTCTTGTTCCAGTTTTTAAAAGGAATGCTTTCAGTTTTTCTCCATTAAGAATGATGTTGGCAGTGGGCTTAGCATACATATAGCCTTTGCAATGTTCAGGTATGTTGCTACCATCCCTCTACAGTTATTTCATACTAGACAAAGGTGCCAAAAACATACAGTGGAGAAAAAATAGCCTCTTCAACAAATGGTGCTGGCAAAACTGAAAATCCATAGGCAATAAAATGAAATTAAACCCCTATCTTTCACCCTGTACAAAACTTGACTCAAAATGGATCAAGGATCTAGGAATTAGACCTGAGACTCTTCACAAAATAGGAGAAATAGTAGGCTCAAATTGTCTTCATATTGACTTAGGACCAGACTTTCTCAACATGACCACCAGCACACAAGAAATAAAAGGAAGAATCAATAAATGGGACGGATTCAAAGTAAAAAGCTTTTTCTCAGCAAAAGAAACAATCAAGAATGTGAAAACAGAGCCTACAGAGTGGGAAAAAATCTTTTCCACACACACTTCAGACAGACCACTGATCTCCAAAATTTATAAAGAACTTACAAAACTGCACACCAAAAATGCAAAGAACCCAATCAATAAATGGGCTAAGGAACTGGGCAGACACTTCACAGAAGATGATGTACAGGTGATCAACAAATACATGAAAAAGTGCTCATCATCTCTAGTAATTAGAGAAATGCAAATTAAAACTACCCTAAGATTTCATCTAACTCTAATTAGAATGACTATTATCAGGAATACAAGCAATAACAAGTGTTGGCGTGGATGTGGGGAAACAGGCACACTTGTACACTGCTGGTAGAGTTGCAAATTGGTGCAGCCACTCTGGAAAGCAGTATGAAGATTCCTCAAAAAACTTGGAATGGACCCACCATTTGACCCAGTTATCCCACTCCTCGGTTTATCCCCAAAGGTCTTAAAATCAGCAAAGTGTAGGGATGTACCCACATCTATGTTCATAGCTGCTCAATTCACAATAGCTAGATTGTGGAACCAACCTAGATGCCCTTCAATTGAGGAATTGATAATGAAACTGGTATATACAGTGGAATATTACTCAGCCATAAAAAAGAATAAAACTATGGCATTTGCTGGTAAATGGGTGGAATTGGAGAATATCATGCTAAGTGAAATAAGCCAAGCCCAAAAACTAAAGGCCGAATGTTTTCTCTGATCAGTGGATGCTGATCCATAATGGGGGGTGGGGGTTATGGGGGGCAATGGAAAGATTGGAGGAAGTATGGATGGTGTAGAGGAAAATGGGATGGGAGGGGATGGGGGAAGGAAAAATAGTAGACTGAGACAGACACTATTACCCTATGTATATGTAAGATTATATGAATTGTGTGAATAAAAAATAATAATAAAAAAATCAGCTTATAAATATCCACAAAACAGCTTGCTAGGATTTTGCTTAGAACTGAATTGAATATATACATTAAGTTAAAAAGAACTGACATCTTGCCAATTGAGTTTTCCTATCCACATGTATGTGATATCTCTACATTTCTCTAGAGTTTTTATTTATTAAAGTTTGTTAATGTTCCTATTATTCATTATATGTATATATTTACATGTGTATGCATACATGTGTGTATATATGTGGATGTATATTTAGTTATATTTATGCCTACATATTTCATTTTTGGGTTCTAGTATTAATGTTGTGAGATGTCTTTACTTAAAATTTCAATTGTTCATTGCTATTACATAAGAAAGTTGTTGACTTTTGTGTAGTAACTTTGTATCTTTAAACCTTACAATAATTGCTCATTGGTTCCAGGGTTTATTGTTATTATTTAAAATTTCTACACAAACAATCAGGTCACTTTTATTTCTACTTTTCTGGTCTGTATACCTTTTAATTTATTATTTTTATTTTATTGCATTAACTAGAATTTACAGATTGACATTGAGTAGGAGTAGTGAGAATGGCCATCCATGTCCTATCTTTCAACTTACTGGGAAAACAAGGTTTCTCATCATCAAGTATGGGAATGGCTTTAGTTTATTTGAAAATATTCTTTACTGAGTGGAGGAAACTTCCCCACATATTTTAATTGTTCTGAGATTTTTAATCATGAATAGGTGTTACATTTTGCAAATGCTTTTTTATCATATATATGATAATAGATATTTTTCTCCTTTTGCCTGTTGATGTGCTAGGTTTTTCTAAAAACCATGCATATGTGGAATAAATCCAACTTGGCTGTGGTGTAGAATTCTTTTTACACTTTGTTGGATCAATTTACTAATATTTTCTTGAGGATGTCTGCATCTAAGTTCATGAGTATTAACTACTCTGATTTATGAATTTAAATATGTAGTTGTATCTTTATGCTGAAATTGTTTCATGAAACTTGCAACTCATTGTGAATTTGCTTATCCACCAAACTGTGAGGAACTCAGAGCAGTAACTGACATATTTGCTTTTGCATTATCCCAGAATGAAAAATACTATGTGGCAAATAGCAAGACTTCATTTATTCAAGTGATCAACTAAATTATCTACCATGTGATAACCAAATACATACATAAATCCCATTTCTGTGTTTAGAACTGGACTAGTTAATGGCAACACAAAGATGAATACACCTACACCCTGTCCTTATGGATCTCTCCAGATATTACTTGAGATATAGTAACTTAGAATTATTTAAAATATGATAGCTAAACTAAAGTCACAGCACCAGTCAATGTAAAAGTGGACCAAACAACAGGATCCTGAATTTGAAAGCTAATGCTTTATATTGAAAAGCAGGTTTTCTAGTACATATTCAGGGTATTCAAATAGCATAAATTTTATAAGTGAATTAAATGTCTACCATGCAAGTAAGAGGATTAAGAAATACAGTGTGCAGGGGCAGCAATGGGTGTGGAATTAAACTTTTTTTTTTACTCTTTTAATTCCACTTAATTGAATTTAGTTCTTTCTCAATTTAATTCTTTCCTCCATGATCACTTTCCATTGCCACTTACACTTATCTCAACTCCATAGTAAATAATGAAGTGCATATTTAGAATATAAGCACTAGTGAAAAGCATTTGTGGTAACAAAGGTAGAGCAAATATGTGCTATTGATTTTTCTACTCAAGGATAACACAGAACCTTATTTCAATAATCTGAAGAATAGAGGTAGAAGGAAGACAGTTATTTATGAATTAAAAGGATATTGGGAGGATTGTTCATTATGAGGATATTCTTTCATTCAATTGAGTATATCATTTACTGAACCAATGTTTACAAACTTCTTCATAAGTGTTGGGCACTATGTTAAGTACAGTAGAAATCTCCACTCCTTCAAAGAACACAATAGAAGATGAGGAAAGACAGGAAGTGTACACGGGTAACCCTGGTATGGTGTTGGCAAGTGTTAAATATGTCCTGAAATTTAATCAATTGATTCAGTAAGTATTTTTGGAGAATCCAATATTTATCATATACTCTTCTAGGTACTTAGGATGTACAATTGAACCACAAAGACAGGCAAAATCTATGCCTCTAAGTTGCTTCTGTTCTCAGGGAACAAAGTTAATTGTACTGAGAGAGAAATTTCACATTGCCTAATGAGAAATACAGAATGTGTTATAAGGCTCCTACTGAGAATAGAGCAGTAGATTCCCTGGATTGGGGAACATCAAGGAAGGTGAGTCATAAATCTGTACACTATTCTCTTCTTTTTTGTAGATTCAAAAGAAGTGCAATCCAAGCAGAAAAACACAGAGGAGTCACAGTCTGCCATGAATAGGTGGGTGTGTGCAATACCAGATCCTCATGTGTTTTACTGGAATTAGACTTAGAAGTGTGGCTAGGACTTCTAAGACACAACATTGAAAAGTCAGATGAGAACCTATCGATTTTTGGTACATGTCTATATAGAAAGGATTTTTTTTATTAAACTCAGAGGGGAGCTATTGAAGGTTTGAAAGCAGAAGGATGACATTCACAAGGTTATTTCCAGAAAGATGGATAGTAGTGTCATTGAGGAATAGAGAAAGGAATTTGAGTCAAAGGCATCTTTGTGCTAATTTAGTGAAGAAACCTCACAGTGCCTGTTGTAGGATAAGGCTCCAGTCTGTCCCCATGCCCTATGCAACAAAGCTTTTAAACTTGGAGAAGGTTATCTAGGTGCTGGAGAAGAACATTCTGGAAAAGCATGAGTTGTTATCTTCACACTTTCACAACCGCTGTGCGATTATAGCTCTTCTGAGGATGTTCTACCTTCTAGGAAATGAATAAGAGTGTCATTGCAAAGTTCCACTTCAAGGTCCCCACAATCTGTTGAGTCATTAGTGGCCAAGGATCTGTGCTCCCGACCATGTTAGTATAGGAACTCTACCTCTCTGCACACTTGCCTCTGGGGAAATGGGGGTGAGCCTGGGAATTCTGGTCTCCCAAGAGTGGGCCTCCTTATCACCTCAGCAGTTGCTCCTGCACCTTCTTTCCTCATCACTATAAGCTGCAGATATAAGAGTGGAACAGGGTATGTCTGTGGCAAATGCAGAGGCCTTGCTCTGGATGGGTATGCTTTCAGGAGAGAAGAGAAATGGTGGAAGGCATAGAACTGCCTCCTAGAGATGCCATGCAAGAATGCTCACACACCTCCTTACACACCCAAGGCCAGGGGAGGTTGGGAAATGAGAAAATAAAAACAAATGATAAAACATGAGTAACAATGTTAAAACAACACACATATACACAGATAGCTGTGAATGGTTCCCAGCCATCCTAGTTAAAAAAAGAAAAAAGAAAAAAGTATAGAAAATAATTAAGTGGGCAGATGAAGTAGAAAAGTCACCCAGAACCAGCTCAGCCTGAGCCCCTGGTTTTCTGAAATACAGCATCCTGGAGACCTGAATGAAGATAGTCTTTATTTATTTATTTATTTATTTATTTTTAGGAGTCAATAAATTGTTCAACTCCTACACTTTTTCCCCCGTACTATCTCTTTGGATTTGCTGGACTGCTTTGGAAATACCAGTTTTATTGTGTGTGTTAGGTAATGCAGTAAAATTTTCACACAGTTTTAGAGAGTGATATGACTGAGAGCTATAGAAGGTTTAGGAAATGGCATTCACTTTCCAAAGCACTCAGTTTACTTTGCTGTATTTCTTCCTATTTGCCTACTTGTGTCCATTTGTCCTCTAACTGGCTTGCTTTTCTTACTACCTGGCCAGTTCCTGCTCATTCTCTGAGACCCAACTGAGGTTTAAGTCTCATGTGAAGCCTTTATGTTCCCTCTCAGACGAAGTTACACCTCACTTTTGAATACCATGGCTTTTTATATGTGTTTTGTTTGTAACAATTACAAGGCACTTAACATTTTAAGATCTATCTTTCCTTATGACTGGACTTGAACACCAGGTCTATCTGATTCATCTTCCTTTCACCTTCTGCAAATAATACAGCTCTTGATGCATTAGGGGCAGACAATACATACACTAAATAAGAGTAAATGAGCTGACCGGCCTCTTTGCTTCTTTTGCTGACACCATGGGTGTAACCAGTACTCTCGAGCAATATGAGGACCTGCCACTCCCATGTCCTATCCTAGTGACTGGGCCCATGTGAATTTGACTGGCCTTTGCCATAAAGGTCACCCCTTTTTTTGGGCGGAGAGTGATCGGGCCTGAGTGTTGGAAGACAACTCCAGCACTGAGTCACAGTGCCCGTGGGCACTGTGGTTCCATTCCGTGTGGAAGGTCTCCCTGTAGCATTCTTGCAAGATGAGTTTTCTAATTAGCTTTCCCTTATAAGGTGCCAGAGGGGATGGTTGGTCAGCATCAGGGCCCACAGATGGGGAAACAGTAGCTACAAGACTTTGCCTTAGGCTATTGGGTGGGCTAAAGTATTACAGTTGACATCTGGTGAGAATTTAATGACTCAGTGCTCTATTCTCCACCCCAGGTTCTCTCATCCCCTGTTCTCTTCATTCTGCAAGGCCAGGACCTCAAGCACATGATCCATTGTATGATGTGATTGTGACTTCACTGTTGGCTACGTTTTGCATTGATCCAGGAATACCCAGTTTTTAAATGGCTGTAACAAGAGGACAGGATGTTTCTCTGAGTACCATTTAAATCTAGCATCTTTGGGGCTTCTCCAGGAAAAGGATGAGGCAAGGCCCAAGCATTTATGGAGTGAACAAGAGACTGAATAATGACAGAACAGTAATAACACTGAAGATGTGTTCTTTTGACTATATAAAGGACTTCATATGCCACTGTACGCAGTCTTACGAAATATGCACTTTTTAAAAATATCTCTCTCTTCAGGACAGAATTAATAAATGTTTTAGTGTTAAAAATTGTAAAACATGGGGGGAAATAAGAGCAACAAAAATAAGTTCGCTTAATAATCCCAACATCTTGTAAAAATCACCATCGATTACAAGATATTTCTGCTTCATATTTTTTTAGCATACTTCCTTATACATAAGAAGGGACTGATCCTCTTATAGAGGAGGAATGAGATGGCAAACCTGATGGAAGAGTCATTTAGGAAAGGAGAGATCCAGTAGCTGTGATCTTAGGTACACACAGGCTGCACAGTGATCTAGTCTTAAACATTTAATTTCAAAGTCCTTAAAGTATACTCTAGTCCTTAATTTCTGCCCCTAAAAGAAGGTAAGACAATTTGGATTCAATGTCAACAAAAGCTCAGAGCTCTGAGATGAAAGTTGATCATTAAATTTCAAGTTTTATTGTGATGAAAAGTTCATGAGCAAAGGCACCTAAATTGATTCTTAACCTCAGACATGCTGACAGAATTTCTATGAATGAAGGGACTGTCTTGTAAATTAATTCCTTACCTAATTCACATCCATTTTCATTATGCCCATGTTTTTGGATTGCTGAGGTCTAAGAAGAGAGGGGGATGAGGTACCTGAAAAGACTGTGAATCAAGACAATCTGCTATCATTTTGATCCAGGAAATAAGCAACAAGTCAGTTATAATATCCACCATCCCTGAGCTAGTAATTAGTTGTGGTATAACAGATAGTTTTCTGCATTTGAGTTTTATCACATCTTAAGATTTCATCATGCATATTCTGTGGGCCACATCCTCTCCTCTGATGCCCAGACATCATGATATGAAAAATCTTCCTAAACTATATGAAGACTGAAGGAGATGGAAATGTTCACTCTGAGTCCCAGAAGTGGACTCCACATACCTCTTTAGCCTGGGAAAGCTAGTGGGGTAGGAGAGGAATATGACTTCTGGGTTTTCATGCTGGCATTGCTAGTCTGTGGCTTCTTAAGATTTTCTTATCATAAGTTACCTTCTATTTAGGAGAGAGCTTTGATTCTATGGACCAGAGGAACCAAGAAAGGACACAGAAGAAAAGACCAGGGGCTGGCAGCATTGGCCTAGTCCTAGGTTTTAGACTCAGAGGACTAAACTCACAGACAGAGAAGATCCTTCTATGTGCTTCTTGGTGGATAACAGTTTAGGGTACACAAGAAGAGGGTCTTGGGGAATAAGTACCATTCAGGAATAAAGATGGGGCATTGGCTGGAGCATTCCTTGTATTGTATCATATTGTGGATTGGCAACAACAACAACAAAAAAAAAAAACAGAGAATGCTTCAGGTATGAAATTTACAGAAACACTCAAGCATTGTTTAAACTAAATTCTATTGAGTAAGGGTTATGATGATGTTAGGGATGATTAAAAATACGGCTATCAAATATATCTAAATGAATAAATGCATTCTACTTTCATGTACAACTAATTAGAACAAATTTAAAAATTAATAAAAATTTTAAGGGTGTTCTTTATTACACTTGACATACATTGTTCTCTATATTACCCTGTAAAATAAGTATCATTTCTTCTATTGCACACGTGAAGAAGATAATGTTCATGTAGAAGGACAATAAGTCTCCGGAAATCACCCAGCTGGATAGTAAAAAGCTAGAAAGTGAGATGACATTTCTTTTGCTATTTACTGTCATTGGTATTGGGTTTGAGCTGTGGGTTTAGTCCATTATGGAGAATCCAGGATGCAAAGTCTGAAGACTCTTGCACCTCACACATCTGGGCTAATGTTCTGAGAAGGTCTCACAAACATGTCCAATGTCATTGGGTGGCATGGCTACGTGGCATTTTGCAGCAAAGGCTGTGGGCCTAAAGGGAAGGATTGGCCTCATGAATAACAAATTATTTCCTAAGGCATCTTCTCAGAGAAGAAAGATAGAGGGTTGATTTTTTAGGATGATGGGGAGAAGAGACTGCAATGGGACTCCAGGTAGAAACAGAGGCCTTTGGCTATTTCCTGCATCTGTCAGGGCAGATCACAGCTCACTTATTTTCCGTCTGCCTCAAACACATACATTTTTCTTATTTAGAAAAGAGATTATCTTTAGACAAAAGTGGCACCAATATCCTGCCATCCCGATTAAAAGCAGGATGAAGATAAAATGATTTCTCTATCCCTCATGGCCTATGAAGCCAACACCTCCCAGGGAAATGGCCCTCTCCCAGCGGCAGCCCTGCTCTCCACCTTTGAAGCTGCCTCTAAACCTGTTTGCTTTTGGAGCCCCAATAAGATTTGCGCTTGCTGCCTCAGGCTGGCCCAGCTAGGCTGCTCATGCTGAGACCATGGCTGGTTTCCCGGGTGAACAACCACGACAGTTAATTACATCAACCCAATTAGCAGCAGCACCCACCTTATGCAAGCAGGGCTCACCTGCAGTCTCATCCATGTCTGGCAAAGGCCCCCAGGCCTTAGTGGGGAGGCTGGTGAATTGGGAAGCAAATGTTTAACAGTGACCTCTTCTCAGAACCCTCATTTCTTGGAGATAAGTGAGGGAACTGGAAAAAGACCAATCTCTTACACCATAGTCTGCTAAGCAGCCTGCAGATGGTAATGGTTTTCAGATGATTCCACTGGGTAGGAACAGAGTCTTCCCTCAGCACCTAGTGAATGATCAGAGGTGGAACATTATCAGATTTTGCCTTCGGTAATGAGGCTGATTTGCCCTGCCTCTAACAGAACACTAAGAGACAGAGCCCTCTCTATGAAGGCGGGAGGTAGGCAAGGGAATGTGACAGCTGTTTTCCTTGGCTCTGCGCTCATGTTTTCCACCTTTACAGGGAATCAGAAGTGCTGGGTTCAAAAGCAAACTCTAATCACCTATTAGCAGCTTTCCTTGGGCAAGTTGCTTTAAACTCCGTGAGCCTTGCTTTTTCTATTTGTTGAAAATATGATTATAGAAATTATATGGGATTGGAGAACAAACCTGTGACTGCCAGGGAGGAGGAAGGGAATGCCTACAAAGGGCAGCCTAGGAGGACAGAAAAATTCTGTGCCATGATTGCAGTGGTGGCTGTGCCACTCCATGTATTTTCCGAAATGCAAAGACCTGCAGCCTGAAAGGATGAACTTCACTGCATGCAGATTTAAAATATAAATAACTTTTAAAACTGTGATTAAAGTAACTTTTCAGGTGGTGCATGTCTGTAATCCCAGCACCTTGGAAGGCTCAGGCAGGAGGATCTTAAATTCAAAGCTAGCCTCAGAAAATTAGTGAGGGCCTAAGCAACTCAGCAAGACCCTGCCTCTTTAAAGAAATGTGTGGGGAATCTGGGGATGTAGCTCAGTGGTTGAGTGACCCTGAGTTCAATCCCTGATATACCACCCCCAAATTTTCTTTCAAAGTTTAGTTAAAAGGATGGGGATAAAAAATTTGAGAGTACTTAGCACAATGAATGACTGGTATATGTCCTAAACATATATTAGTAACTTGCTTTGTCTCTGAGCCTGTTTTCCTCATCCATAACATGGGAATTAAAATGTTACTTTTTATAAGCCTAAAATATCTTATCTTCTTCATAAACCTGGTGCAATGATAATAGAAGATTATGAATGTAAACACTTGATCAGCAGTCAAGACACAGTTGTTCGTTCGTTCATTCATTCATTCATTCTTTTTAAATGCCCCTGTTGGATTGGACCTTGTAGTAGGCTCTGCTTTAAAAGCATAGCAGAGTCAGTCTTTCCCACTCCAATGCAGCTCTTAGTCTAAGAAGAGAGACAGACAGAGAAACATCAGTTTGATGAATGGTAGACGTGTAGTTCCACTGGCTGTGGCAGTATTTTGAATGCAAACTTCAGTAATCAAGGAAGTCTTCCTGAAGAAAATATTATCTAAAATGAGACCTGGTAGGCAAGTAGTGGATAGGCCCAAAAAGAAATAGGGTAAGAGGAAAAGCTACTGCAGGCTCAAAAAACTGCAGAGAAAGATCTAGAAGTGAGGGAGACCAAGGTTTTTTCATGACAGAGCATCTATCAGTCTGGTTGGGGTCAGGGATGGTTCATCCTGAAGATTCAAGCCTCACACAGGGTGTTGGACCAAGTGGCCATTAAGGAGCCTTCTACTCCCACGGGTACATACTTCTGTGATTCTTGGCTCTCCTGTAGCCACAATGGGTAACTGGGGCCTTAGCCCTTTGCGTCTCCTTGGGAATTGGGTCAGAAGCCAGGAGACTGCCTCCCTCTTGAGGAGTACCACCTTTTTGTTGCTATCATTTGGTTTTGCATAATCACTCAGCTGCCACCCTGGTGTTTTTACCACCAGATGGGAGGTGACAGGCGCCATGGAAAGGATTCAAATCTTCTAAGGTGGCAGAATGACGTCAACCCAATTACCAGAGACAGCACTATTGACATGGCGCTACCCCTCAGGTATCTGCACCTGTGTGGACCTGGGTGGAATTCTTTCATATGGCACTGGCTGACGAAAGTTCTGCTCCTTCCTCCCTTTTTTTTCCTCTCCTGAAAAGGAAGTGGCATCAGCAGGAGAGCAAAGCCTGAGTGACCGAGTGAAGGAGAGTTCTGGGAATGACAAGAAAGACTGCAACTCTGAATATACTGCTGAAAGGCTACAGCTCATATTCCACTGTCATGCCCCAGGATGGCTTTCACAATTATTAAGTAATCCCAACTCTTTGCAAAGAGCCACCTTCCTGGCCCCAGCTCCTGCTGCTCCAACCACCTCAGCTCAACCCTAGAGCCCTCCTCAGATCCAGCCTGAAGTGGGGGAAACTGGATCCTACCTTAGGGTTTTCTCCTTTTCCTGACTGGATAGAATATATTGCTTGTTTTATATATTATAAATATCACGTCTTCAGAAGACAGAGGCCAACTAGCCAGACGATTCTGTTGGGCTGCTATGACTTACAATTTTATTAAGTATGTGGGATTGCCTGAACTGGTTGATTTCTAGGTGTCTTGCACCTTTAGCCATCTATGATTCTGTGAATCATGAAGAAATTCAGATTTCCATATCTAAGGTCTAACTAGCTAGTCCTCCTCAAAGGAAAGAATTCACATAGTCTGCATGTGGATATGTGGAAACTTGAAATCTTAGATCCACAGCACCTAAAAGTCAGGAGTGATAGAGTTTTCCCAGAAGGCCTTTGAAGATGTGTTCCAAAGTCATCTAGGAAGGCCTAGGAGGAAGGTGGGGGTGGATGTCAGCTGATGGGGCTCCAAATTCCTGACTCTTGTTTCAACCCAAGCAGCTTTGTTTTTCTCTGTTTTATACAATGGTATTCCACATAAGATTCTATTTGAAAAAATATTTTTGTATTTTACAAATCCTTAAAACCCTGACCTGGCAACTTGCTCTCCATAGAGTCTTGGGCATTTTACTTAACCCCTGGCAGCCTCAGTTTCCTTATCTACACATGGAACCCATAGTACAAGCTCACAAGATTTTAGAGGAGCAGAAAGCATTCCTATAGGATATGTGGCATGAATAAGGAGCTAAACATCTAGTAGTTGGTTATAAATCCAACCCATGGCTACTTCCTTGAAGTGGAAATCAAGTTCTGAGCTGCTCTGTAAAGATCAAGGAGGATAGTAAACACAGATTTGCACGCACATGCGTGCACACACACACACACACACCAGAAACTGCCAAGAGGACATTTCAACAGTGACAATTACACTTGCAACACTTGCCATTGTTGTGTTACCAAGCGAGGTTGACAACAGCAAAGTTCTATTCAACCACAACTGCAGAGGAAGATCTTCCCGATAGCCACCGCAACACCATGGATTTGGTTACTACAGAGTAACTCTTTGACCTTACCGGGTTCAGGTTTGTATCCACACAGTAGCTGTACAGGGGAAGTTGAATAACCAGTTTGGTGCCTTGAGCTTGGGGTGTGGTAGCTCTAACACTTGAATTGTCTCCTTTAAATTTACTAATTCAGCCCCCTGTGCCCTTTCTCCCTGGACCCCCTCTGAGGTGGTTGCTCACCTTTTTCTACCACTGAAGATAGTACGGCCTTAGGCAAAAATTTGTGTGCAGGAGGAACTCCTTTCCTATTTTGAAGGGGTGCTGTTTTCCCAAGGGGACATCTTAGAACTTACCTCTGTCTTCTCTTAAGCCCTCTGTTCTCAGATGACTAATTTGAGAATCCACCCACTCTGGGGGCCATTAGGAGGCTGCGAGGAAAGATTTCCAGGCAATGTTCTGGTCACAAACTGGATTGGTGCAGGACTTGGTCATGGGATGAGGATGGGGATGGGCCCTCCTATTGTGTCATTTGCCAGGCTGCTTGGACAATGTATTCCCAGGCTGAGGTTCAGTCCCAGCCCCGTAATGAGTCGTCTGTGTCAACTTGGCTCAGTCACCTGCATTCCCTGCATTTCCTCACATGTGGAATTCTCACGTCTCTTGTATGTGTATTTTTTCCTCCGCTGGTACAGCCACAGCGTTTCTCCTTCCCTTGTTAAAGCTTCTTGCTTTTGAATCGCATCTGACAACACATTTGGATTCTAGTTCTTACCTGTCATGGTCTCATGGATGCTGAGAATACCTCTACTTGTATTATCCTCAGAGAGATTTGAGTCCAACACCTTCATTTTATAGTTGGAGAAAATAAGAAGCAGGGTCAGAAAGTAGTTTTCTCAATGTCTCTAAAATTCTGAGTGAGCTGAAATGTGCAATTCTTGGTCCATTGCCCTTTCTGCTGCCTGTTTTTCTCCTTCACCAATCATGCGCACATGCAGGATGTATTCATGCATACTCGGAAGAAACTTCTGAGTTTCTTCTCTATGTACCATTTTTAACTCTGGAACAACAGTAATGATAGTAGTTCCTGCCCTAAAAGCTATTTTCTAGGTGAAGGAAGACAGCCAATAAACAAAATAAGGTAGGTAAAAGGTAAGTAGAAAGTTAGATAATAAATGCATGAAAAAAATTAAGCATAGGGTAAAGACATGGGAATGGCAACTGCCAGAGCAGTTTTAAAGAGTCATCATGAGAGATTTCTTCAGGAAGTTGTACTGTGATTTCTATTTGATGCATGTAGGAATAAGCTCTGCAGATAACTGAGAGGAGAGTAGTTCAGGCATAAGCAAGAGCAACTGCAAAGGCCCTGAGGCAGGAACATGCCAAGCATGTTCTAGGAGGAGTAATGAGTCCACTGGAGTCAACTAACCCAGGAAAAAGTACATTGGACATAGAGCAGAGAAATAGTTGGCTCAGGTCTTGCCGGCCATTAACTTGGCTAGGGTGAGAGAAAAGCTGTAAACTATTTTGAGCAGAGGAGTGGCATGATTATACCTTAAAAGAATGACTCTTCCTTCATGCTAAGAATATGTTGAAAGGGGAGAAGAATGGAAGCAAGGTGAAAAACCAGGAGGCACTGCAGTAATTCTGCAGAGTGACAGCAGTTGCTGGACAGGAGACTGAACATGGTGGAGGCACAGATGCAGCTTCTGTGGACAGCAAGATGGACATAAATGCAGTACATAGCAATGAGGGTGAGGTCATCAAAAGGCAAAAAGGGGAAGGAAGCGTTGAACTACTCAGCCAGGACTGAACTTGGCTTGGGAGTAGAGATGGTCAGAGATGGTTTCCTAGAGGAAGAAGTATCCCAGACTAAAGCAATGCACACTGTAGGGTGACCGACTGTCCTTGCCTGCCAGAACTATACTGATTTGGGCATTTCTCACTCCCAGGGAAATTATCTTATTGTCTAAGTTCCTGGTGAAGCTGGAGTGAATGAGAGTGTTCTAGGCAGAGAGAAGAAAATGTAAACATTCCAGAGACAAGAAAGGGAGAAGCTAGAGGGCAGGGAGGAAAGGGGAGGAGAAGCACCACAGGTGGTGGGTGCTGAGGAGGCTGGGCAGGGTTAAGGTGTGCAGAGTGCCACAAGTCCCAAGAAGATCACAATTTGTTTTGATGTCCTTTGAAGGGTTTTAAGTGAAGAGTGGCGAGACTAACAACTTGCCAATTTTTCCTCGCTTCAGTTTATTTACTTATAAAAAAGCTATTATAGATCATTTATGAGTTTTTAGGTGAAGAAAAGGGTGAAAACATCATTACCCTATGTACATGTGTGATTACACAGTGTGACTCTACTTCGTGAGCAACCAGAGAAATGAAAGATGTACCCCATTTGTGTACAATGAATAAAAAAGTAATAATAAAAAAACAAAGTCACAGACATGAGTTACTCTTCCAGCTGTGCTAATTGATAGTTACATGTAATGTGGGTGAGTTATATCTGTTTTCTATGCCTCAAGTTTTACTATCTGTAAAGCAAGCATGATTCTAGTACTTATCACAGTGTTGTTGAATAAAATACATAAAAATACCAAAAAAATCAAATAAATGTTTGCCAAGAAAAAGAGAAAAAAGTGAAAAGCATGAAATCAATGCATAGAAACAGGAAATACATTTGCATAGAAACATTCCAGGAACATTTCAGTTGCCACATGGAAGTTCTTATGTCCAATAAGGTCACCTTCCCTATAAAGTCTTTGATTCCTTTTTGCAATAAGGCCATCATTATTTTCCTAGGCTCAACACTTCAGAGTCATGGTTTTTGTCTTCTTGCCTTGATGATGTAGGCAGCCTCCAAATTCTTGTCTCTTTTTCCTTTAAAGTACTTCTTCTTAGTTGCTGACCCAAAGCCCCTCTGCTGCCAGCCTGATATAGACTGTCCTCAAGTGTGCCTTGAGAGCAGGGAAATAGGATGGAGGGCATTCGTCAGAGAGATTGCCCCCCACACACATGCACACCAGGGTGCATGCAGGCAATGGTGGGGGGTTTCTGTAGGTAATGTAAAACCAATATAAAATGAATTAGAAATCAGTCTGCTTTATATTATTCTCTTGTGCCAGCGATTATAGATAACGACAGTGATAAAACTGCTTTCCCACTAGGGCAAATAAACCCTGACCCCCTATTCCGGCCCATATTTTACAGTAGCATTTTACTCATTGGTCTCCCTGATACATGTCCCTTTCCCTCCAAGTCCACCTATGCTGATTTTGCTAATACACCATCAGAGGCATATAACCACCACCTCTGGCTTTTCCAAATCTCAGCCTCCTGCCTGAGGTTTGAGCCCCAGTGCCTCAGTCTAGCTTCTGGTCACGCCCTCAGTAATGCAGAGGTAGCTCACAAACATCTGAAACTTGTGCTGTTTACACTACACTCCTGCAGAGCGTGATGGTGCATGCCAGTAATCCCAGAGGCTCAGGTGGCTGAGGCAGGAGGATCCTGCGTTCAAAGCCAGCCTCAGCAACTTAGCAAGGACCTAAGCAACTCAGTAAAACCCTATTTCTAAATAAAATACAAAAAGGGGCCGAGGATGTGACTCAGAATTAAGCACCCCTGGGTTCAATCCCCGGTACCAAAAACAAACAAACAAAAAACCCCACTACACCACTCCAAACCCTCATGTTTGGGATAATCTATGTCACAAAATTCAAGATTTCCGTCTGCATTAGCAGGGACTAGTTTGGATCCCAACACTACCAGTGAGTGCCTGTGTGACCTTAAACTAGTCACTTTCCCTCAAAGAAGCTCAATTGTCTCATTAGTCAAATTAGAACAATACCTGTAAAGCATAAAGCTAAGTCACAGGATTGCAGCAAGGGATGAATGACATCATGGTTGTGCAAGCTGCCTCCCACATGAGCCATGATGATTATTGTAAGCGGTAGCGGTAATGATACTCGTCAGCATACCAGTTGTCACAGTTACAGTGCTGATGTTCATGGCATGACTCTTCACTTTTGCTTGTGTTGTCTATGCTACCTATTTTTTGTCTTAACCACCCCATGTCCTCCTTGTCATTTAAGAAACAGCTCTAGACCAACTGCCTTGCAAAATTTTCTTGGGCTACACAGCCTATCCCAAACCCTCAAAAATCTCCCGAACAAACATACATCCTCTGTATTCAGGCAGGTACCACACATGTCTTTTCTTATTTTGCACATGGTCTTTGCTCTTGGTCTGCAGGTGGCACATCTTATGTTGGTTCAGCATTCTTTCCAATGCAGAACGCACAATTGATGTTAACTCAAGACTTGCCAAAATGAAAGTCAGGTGTGGTGGTGCATACCTGTAATACCAGCAACTCTGGAGGCTGAGGAAGGAGGATACTAAATTTGAGGCCAGCCTAGGCAATTTAATAAGACCTTGCCTCAAAATAAAAATTTTAAAAATAACTGGGGATGTACTTCAGTGGTAGATCTTGTGTCCAGTATGTGAAAGATTCTGGGTGCAATCCTCAGTACTTAAAAAAAAAAAAAAAGAAAAAGACTTTCCAAAATAAATGGAGACCACCCACCCCCTCTCCTGACCCTCAAAGCAAAATATGCTAATAGTGCCCTCTGCTGTTGACCAATGATTCTGTTTTTTCTGTACAGCTGAAAAGCAAGGGAGAGAATGCTAGTAGGAGAAATAGGTAAAAATTGTTGTTCTTTTTTGAAATGCTTGGGACATTGCTAAAATGTCACTTTCAGATGAAATTAGGGAGTCAGATGGGCCACAAGAGGTGCATTTTTTTTTCTTTTCTGTACCAGGGATTGAACCCAAGGGTGCTTAACCATTGCACCACATCCCCAGTCCTTTTTATTTTTATTTTTTTTAAAAATTTGAGACAGGCTCTTGCTAAGTTGCTTAGAGCCTCACTAAATTGCTGAGGCTGGCTTTGAACTTTCAACTCTCCTCCCTCAGCCTCCTGAGCTGCTGGGATTATAGGCATGCACCACCATGACCTGACCACACTTCAGGTAGGACAGTCAGGAATCTCCTTTCTGGACAGATGATGGACAACCTGTTTGAAGTTAAAATACTCTCTCAGTTTTGTGTTGTAACTTTCTCTTCTCCATGCTAATTATGGCCAAGACTATTTCTAAATATAATTATGTGAAAATTGACTTTGAAAATTCCAAAATTATTTGTGGAAATAATATCTTTAAAAAAAACTTACAAGAGCTGGAAAAATACTCAGAGGACTTACATGCCTATATATTTTTGTTCCCTTCTTGGTGTTCTGAGGTAGTAAATAGCCATTGGCTTCTAATGGTCACCTGCTCTGTTCAGGGCATTTTCATCTATTAGCTCAATTAAACCTCCTAAAACCTCAAAGAATATCCTTCCTTTATAGATAATGACTTCAAAAAAATGAGAAAATTAGGAATGTTTCCATCACTGAAGAGCTAGGAAAAGGCAGCAAGGGGTGCCAGCTCTGTGTGACTCAACTGCAGCCCTCTCTACTATTCTGTGGATTCCTGTGTTGGAGTTCTGGAAGCAGGAGGCCTGGGTGTGAGTCCATATTGTATTGCCAACTTTTTTAGTAAACTTGAGTAAATCACAACTCTCCCTGGGCATCAGTTTCCCCAAATTCAAAATAAGGGGTGTAGGACCAGATGCTCCCTAAGGCCCCTTTCAACTTTGAGTCAGTATTTGCAGTGGCCTTCATTGCTCAACTATAAACACACAACACTATTGTGACAATGATCTCTTCAGCCCTCTGTGCTGAGCACAGATGGCCATTCAAATATCTTTCTATTTAATTTGTACAACCTTGTGCATATAAATGAGGTGTTTGTTCTGCCACAGTTAAGGCATGATGATATCTACTACGCTGATTCTGAAGGCGAGGTGGTTTAGAGTCTTCAGCACAGCAGTTAGGCATATTTGAAATATTCAACATTCAGTATTCAGCTGGTAGTGCCTGGGTGGGCAATGTGTCCTGGTTCATAGGCACACCTTGGAGTCCCCAGGAACAGTCCCCTGCGTGGTATCCGGACTTTGAAGTCGTGCACTAGTGCTTCAAAGCAAAGTTCCTGGTACAGGGAGCAACATCTGATGTACTTTTTATTACCCTTAGAGACAAAAATACATCACTCAGAAGCTGAATGTCTGGAAGAAAAAATTTGTACCCTGCACTCAGCCCTGCGGCCTGGAAGTTCAGAGAAGGCTCACAGTGCTCCCTCAGATGAAGCCAGGGCATGTTTGAACAGAGCTTTATTTAACTCCATGTGACCAGCTCAGAGGAGTGGCAGCAACCATCCTGCTGAAGACAGATACCTCCTTCTGAATTTCCACTGCAGAATGGGGGAGATGGTGAGACCCGGGGCCACCTAGCTCATGAGGTCTCCACCTGCCTTCTTGTTATCTGGTAACCTAAACAGAACGCCAACTCATCCAAAAGTACAGTCATTTATTTTTTACTTGGGAACCTGACCTTCTGCTGTGGCTTTGACTTAAGTTAAATTATTTATCTAGCCCCTATTTCTTTTGTCCTGTGTGTCTCCTGGGATGGTATGGAAAGCTTAGTGACCCCAATGGAATCCACCGTCTAGTCCAGGGAGCCTTCCAGGGCTCTTCTTGACTTGATACGAAGTGGCTAAAAGAAGAATATGTTGCAAAGCAAGACCACTTAGAAGGCAATTGTGCTAACAGATGTGTTACGGTTTAACCTGAATACTGGGGAGTGTGGAGGGAGGAGGGGGTGGGGGACACCTAGTCTTTATTTAATTACCAATATTAACTTCAAAGAAGTATAATTTTAGTTCATATTATCTTGCAAGAAAAACATGTCCTGAAACTCTGAACTTCAAATATAGAAAAGAAAAACACTGGTGTCTGTTCAGTCAATGTTGCTGAACACTGGACTATCATGAGAAACCAGAGTATTACCCTGGTGACCAGCAGCCTTGAAGTCAGTTTCTGAGCCTCAGGGACTCTATAATTTATTCTAAATCTAAGGAACATGATTGCTTAAGACCTTCAAAGGCATTTGCAGACTTTAACAAACCAAAAAGCAGGTAGAAAGAACAGAGATTGGACACTTATTGCGTAATGTCCTATTTGACCCTCTTGGTTTTAAATAAGGAAAGCTGACCCCATTAACTTCTGCTGGAGATGATTTTCTTCTAATGATCCCCAAGGTTTCTAAAACTGCATTTCCTGTGCAACATTGGGGAAAAAAAAAAAATTGGCCTTAACCTGTTACCTAGCCTTTGGATTTTATTAGACTTATTGAATTTTCCAAATGCTTTAGGTTTTTCAGTTCTCATACCTGAGGGCTGGAATGTCCTCATCCCTCCCATTTCTGACATGAAAGAGTAAGGACACACACAGGCTCCAGGGCCTGCGGGATGGAAAGTTTCTTACACTCGCAGGCAGAGGGAATGTTCTGGTACCACCATTGGCTTCAGTCTGCAGGATGAGCTCCCTCAGACTTCTGGCAGCAACTATTCCTTTCCTGTTTGGTAGGAAGCACAGTCCTTGAGGGCTTCACCCCACCCACTTAAATAATGACTCCCTTGCAAGAGGATAAAATAAAACTTCCTCTTTACCTGGTATTTATTTGAATTTTCACAGCATTCATTAAAGTTCTTGCCCAAGGCAATCCATAGTAAAGATCCCATTCTGCTCTAGCCCCAAATACAAACTTTAATATGAACTCTCCCTGACATCTCTGAAGGCCCAATGTTTTAGAACCCAAAAAGCCCCCCAGTTCAAATTCAACACCCTCCAGTTGAGGACACTGAGAGTCAGAGGTCCCGTGATTCATGTCTGCCTGTTGGTGGTGGAATGGGCAGGCACCTAAGAACCAACTCAACAGTCCCCTCTGTAATTCTTCCCCTTTCCCCAACCACCTCCTTCTCGGAGTCCATCAGACCTATTCCACCTACCAGAATATTTATCTTGTTTCAGATTGATCATTTGTTGACACTGATTTTTTTTTTAACACTTTACTTGGAGTTCTTTAAAAGAAGCAGCAGAATTTTCTTCATCTTTGAATACTGCCTCAAACCCACTATTGAGTGTCCACTCGAAAATCCAGGACTGAATCCATATATGACCAGAGCGTCACTACCCTGTCTTCCCTGAGACTGTTCATTTTCCCCATTTATAAAATGAAGATTGCATTGATGTGTCTCTCAAGATAATTATGTAGTTATATGTGATTGCCAAGTGCTCCAAGACCATAAAAAGCTTTATAAATGCCAGCCATGATTATAACCCTTTGAAACAATGGGATACACGGTTAACAAGTGGAAAAAGATGAGACAGAGCAGGTAATGCTTCTTGCCCAGTCCATGTTTCTCTCCCCACCCACCACTCGAGGTAAAACCATAAAGTGGGAAGAAGGGGTTTAACTGGGGTCTACATGGAATTTCTTGGACCTGTGCCATCTTACTGCCATAAGTCTGATAAGGGGAGCTGGAGGCAAGATTTCTCACTGGTGAGTGAGTCCCAGTTCACTGTTGAAATGGACACTCAGATGATGAAGGCACCTGGTCATATCTACCCAAAGTTTTTGGGCCCTTCAAGAGCAGATGAGTGATTGGGAGAGGAACCATCAAGGTGAAAAACTTGACTCTATATGGATCTCCTCTGCAGCAGGCCAACCCAGGAGAGGGAGGTAGGGCAAGTCCTCTTCTCCTTTTGTTTTTCCTTCCCCCAGATGTATCACACAAAGAGGCCAGGAAAGGTGTGTTGTTTGTTGAATAAACGAGACATTCAGACTCTCCTCCCAAGCAACACGTCAGGAAAAGGGAGTGCAGGAACATCTCTGGTTATTTTATTGTGGATCCTTAACAAGATTTTTAAAGCCAGAGGTGACTCATTAATCCAACCTTTCACATGATTGCTACCATCTATTGTAAAGAAAACCAGGATCAATAATCAGATTGTTCCAGACTTGACATCGTCTGGCCTCAGACGTCAGCAAGGGGTACAGAAAACATTGTGATTTATAGGGAGGGAAAGGGAAGGGGGGCAGATGACAGAATCTGCAGTTCCAACACAGCTCAATAATGGTGGATGTTACTTGTCTTGATGTGTCTGAAGACGTCAACCGTGTCCAAACCAAAGTGGGCCCCGACGTCTCCTATTGGAAACATCGAATTATCTGCGAGTAGTTGATTTGTGGGTGGGCTGCTGCGACTATGTGGGGAGGTCACTTCCCATCACAGTTTTCTTGGCAGGAGATAGAACCATGGACTTGTGCTTTGGAATTTTTGCCAAATGGCTTCTGTTCCCCTGAAGAGTTCTGGATGTAGGATCAGTTCAACTTTTTCCCACTTCTCAGCCATACCACTGTCAACCATCTCAGAACGCTGAATGCCTTGGCATAAAGAGCTGGTGAGGTGGCCTCCATTACCTCCCCTCTTGACGTCAGTGAGGGAGTTGTTCCCTGTGGCTGTCTTGTGGGAAATAATTCAGCATTTGTACTTCAATTAAAATTCATAGGTATATATTATTAAATGGCACTGACTCATTCCATGGCTTCTCTTCAGCTGAATAAGTGCCAAAGAGTGTTACATATGTGTTAATGATGAAGTGCATTAAAACTAAGATTTCCTTGTCCACTGACAGTACTGTGAATGAAGCAAGCACTTCACACGTCCAGAGTATACTCTGTCCTGTGTCAGTCTTCTCTAGAGAGGACACTCAAGTTCAAAATTCTGTCTGTCTTTGAGGGACAGAAAAATGATACTCAACTAGAATCCTCTTTTCTTTGTTGAGCTTCATAAAAGTGGTGCCAGGCATGAGGTACTTACTCAAACATGGGCCTGAATCCAACTGAGTTATATGCAACTCGTATTCAATATTTCTCAGAGAAGGGGAATCACACACCAACTCAGGTCACTCAGCAGGAAAACAAAACTTCATAAAGTCAAACCTTCTTTATAGAATTCATGATTCTGTATTTCATGTGGCTGGGAGGATGGCCATGGAAACAGTGATCCTAGTGTTTGTTGTTTATTTCCTTTTCTTTGCTTTTCTCCGGCTCAAAAGACCATGCTTGTAGCTAACTTGGTCATTCCATGCTGAGTGACCATAGCAATCACTTCACTTCATATCCCCTGCCCAGCACACCTCCTGGGATTCCTCGTGTGTGAACATGTTCTGTGTTGTAAGCACTCAATACAACAATACAGATGAAAACAAAAGCTTAGTCATCAAGACAAATGGTAGTTCTCCAAGTCAAACCAACCAAGAGCCCTAAACATAAAAATTGGGCTTTTTAGACTAGGCTGCATCCCGTACATTTATCACTTGTGTGAATAAGCAAAAGGCTCCCCCAGCCCATTGTGGTGGCGCACACCGCAACCCCAGTGACTTAGGGAGGATTCCAAGTTTGAGGTCAGCCTGAGCAAGTAAGTAAGATCCTATCTCAAAATAAAAAGGGCTGGGGATGTAGCTCAGTGGTAAAGCATCCCTGGGTTCAATCCCCAGTATTGAAAAAAAAAAGAAAAGAAAGAGAAAGAAAAAGTTCCTCTCCCTTCTGGACAGACACAGACTTGCAGATCCACGGATCAGTGAGCAAGTCCCATTTTTGGCCAAATTGTAAGAAGCAGTCCTTCCTGTAGGTGGATGAAGCCCTGGACTAGGGTCTTGAACCCTGTGTAACATAACCAAATTCAACAGCCCTGGCTTTAGCCCTGGTTCTGTTTCTAACCATAGAATCATCTCTTTTTCCAAAAAGAGAAAGACAGAATTGAATAGAGATTTCTCTAACTTTCTTTATTTCTAAAAGCTTCAAGTTTTCTAATGGGCTTTCCCATTCTTCTACAAAATGGATTATCTAGCATTGAGATACTGCAATTTCTGAGTGTGATATTTTTTAGTCATCTGATGACACTCCCTAAATATTTGAATGAAATTATATATGGTTTGATGTGGAGCAGATTAAAATATAAATGCTTTAACATATACATGATGTTCCAGGTGTCAAGGAGCATGGTGAACCAGCAAAACAGGAATAACTACCCTGTGCTGTCAGCAAATGGCCCAAGATGTGGATCTCACACAATGACGTCTATTGAGGCCTTCACCCACTTTCTGTGGGACTGAGCATCAGACAGTGCTGAATGTCTGCCTCTCCCAGAGCACCCATAGCACCCAGGAAGAAAGGATCGCGAGGAGCGAGGGACTGTTTTCTCTGTTGATGCCTTGTTGCCAGAAAACAGAAATCAGATCCTTGCCTGGATTCTCCTATCAGCAAATCTGAGTGCCAGCAAGTTCTTCACAGTCAAAGAGCAAACAAATAGCAATTTACTTCAAAGCTCAAGAATTTGGAGCCCTTAAAATTGGGTTTAAAATCTTATAATCACATGTGCATATAAGGAACCCATTTACAAGTCTCAAAATGTTAGCAGAAATGAATTTGTTCATATTTGTGAATATTTCTAAAATTAGTTTTGTTTGAAGGTCTTATTTGTTTGTATTTGGAGCAAAAGAGAGGAATTCTGGAAAGTTATAAATAATTATGCCATTTTCAGAGAAGGAAACTTAAGTCCAGAAAGGGAATGAGAGTAGCTCCAGGTCACACAGCAGGACCTAATAGGGCTGAGATTATAATCTAATGCTCTTTCCATTCTCCCATAATGAAAATGTAAGCAGAAAACTTGGTAGAAAACAGATGGTACATAAATCACTGTAACTTAAATTTTCAGTTTCAAAACATGGATGTTCTTACCAAGAACCAAGAACATACATTGCAGAAAGTAAGTCTTAGCTCTACCAGTGCCCATCACAAAGGTGGCGGTCTCTCACTGTTTAAACACATCTCAGGCTCCCTGAGGCTAGAATAACCCCAAAGACTATAAAACATCTTTGCAACATCCCCCTTAATATTGGGATCAGAACCAGACATTCTCTGGATTAATATCCCTGTGGGCCAACCATCTGTTTCTTCCAAAGCAGTGTTCCCTGGGAGCTGTATGTCTGTTAGCAAAAGAGTCATGGCCCAACACTGCTCCTAGGTTGTCCAGGAGCTGCTGTGGGACCATTGTGTGAAGACAAAACAGGCATTGGGCAGAAGAAACAATCCAGATATTAAAACAAGGCTCCCTTTATTAAATAACTCAGACACAAGCAGGAATCTGGGAGCTGGGTAGCAGCAATATGGAGGGGCTGTTGAATACAGGCAGATGAAAACTAGAATCAATCAGAGTCATTTTTCTTAGTACAAAACATTCCTTTTCACTAGTGGCTGCCATTCTCCAGAAGCCTGGCCATGGTGTCCTGAGCCAGGTGGGATTAAAGTTTTCTTTCAAAGTCACTGGAGGAAGACCCATTCCATTTCAACTTCTATGTGACTTTTTGAAGACAACTCAGAGGGCAGTCTTTCCTGGAGCACCATGGAGGGTGAGCTGAAGTTTCCAGTGTACAGTGTGAGGTTTTTTCCCCTGGGGAGAAAACCAGAGCCAAAAGCTCCAGCAAGGCTCTAGGAAGACGGGGTCCCTCTGTCTCAGGCAGTCCTTATCCAAGAGCTTCCCTCCTGGAGCCCGGATGACCCTCATGCCTGAGACTCCTGAGGTGGTGCAGACTCCATCAGGGGCTCTGCAGACCCAAAGCTGAGCTGACTCTGGAGAGTGGAGCTGATGGCTGTCAGCACTTTGAGAGGACATGGCGGAAAGGCGCTGAGCCAGGAAGGCATGCTGAGACCAAGTCACACTCTAACTTTAGAACTGGGACACACACAAGAGTGTGGATTTGCCAAGAACCAGCTTATTCTCTCTGTGCTTTGGAATGTGCAGCAAATTGTATGTGCATGTGTGGTATGTATTTTTGGTGTGTTTATATGTGTTTGTGCATGTGTATTTATGTATGTAGTATGTTTGCTGTGTTTATATGTGTGGTGTCTGGTATACTGTACATTGGTGTGGTATGTAGTACCTGTGTGTGATGTTTGTGTGTGGTGTGTGTATGCAGGACAGGGAGAGACTGAACTCTGAGAGATCAACTGAGGAAAAATCAAGAAAGACAGGAGTGAAGCAAAGTCAGCATCCTTTAGAACAGAAGGGAGATCTAGCGACTCATATTAACCTGTTAATTTATACCACGGCTCTGTACAAAAATAAAAGGTTCTTTTAAGATTAACAATTTAAATAAATATTTGATAGAACTTCCTTTCTTGTTTTTATAGCTCATCTCTAGGGTTAATGTTCAGTTCATGCTTCCCCTGCTGCTCCTGATCCAGGATTGCAATCACTTCATCAGCCTGTATTCGCTCCTGCAAAGAAGACAATTGACACATTTCTGTTACAAGCATAATAATCAGTCCCAGCGGCAGATGCTTCCTGAACACTTCCAGGCATCCATCTGGGCATGGACTGGTGCTAAATCCAGTTAACGATTAAACCTCATCTTCATCTCCAGGCTGGGGCATTCCCTTTGTCCTAAGCAATTACTTTCCATGATTTCTCGACTACAAAAAAGTCTTGTACATTCAACCACTTCCTACTCTTGCTACTTCATGGTCTCATCAACATCTCCACCTCGGCTCAGTGTTCTGACTCAGTGCATCCTTTCTCTCCACACACCTATTCTGCTCCCAAGATACTGAATCTCTCAGTAAAGGCAGCCACTGCACACCCATTTGCCATTAATAGCCTGACCATGGATTCCTGCATCTGATAAGCCATCTGGTCCTGTCTATTTTGTCTCACATTTTTGCCCCTTTCTTTTCCAGGCATATTACTGTGGCTTTATTTTGGGCCAGGGTTTCTCAGCCTTGGTACTACTGACATTTTAGACCAGATCATTCCTTGTCATTGTGCGTGTGGGTGTGGGAGGTAAGCCTCAGGTGCATGGTAGGATGTTCAGCAAAGTCCCTGGTCTCTATACTATACAAGTAGCCAACAGCATGTCTCCCTAAGTTGTGCTGACCAAAATGTCCCCAGACATTGCCCAACATGCCCTAGAGGGCAAAGCTCCCTCTTGAGAATTGCTGGTTTAGGTCCGTATTATTTCCTAACTTGGTTGCATAACAAACTTCCAAACCAGCCATACGTCCAGCTGGTCTACCACCAAACTGCATCTCAAACCTCCCACATCTTTCACCTTCTCTGTCATTACTCTAAGTCCATATGTTAGTCAAAGTAATCTTCTGGATCTGGTAGTTCTAGGACTGGGGGAGCAAACTGGGAGGAGGGGGACACAAGGGCTTCCCAATAGTTAGAATAAATTTCACGGTTCTGATCCAACCTGAAAACTGTGGGCCTACCTTCTCTATCCATCCTCTTTTCAGACCCCACACCATCTTGCATGCCATAGTCCAGTCACTCTTCTTTGGGTTTTTTGTTTTTATTTTTGTTTTGTGATGGTGAGTTGGTTGATTGTTTTTGGTGCTAGGGACTGAACCCAGAGCCTCACAAATTCCAAAGCACACCCTCTATTGCTGAGCTACACCTTCAACACCTTCTTTGTTTTTCTACCTCTCCAAGTTCCCTCTTGTCTCTGGGCCTTTGCAGCTTGTCCTCCACCTGAAATGTTCTTCTCCAGATGTCTGTCTGCTGGCTCTTCCTGTCACTGAGGTTGCAGCTCACATGTCACTTCTTTGGCAAGAAGTCACAGTTTGACAGCCCATTATTCTCAAATCAATTTCCTTGTTCCATTTTCCACACACCATTTATGACTATGAGAAAATCTCTTAATGGGTGATACTTTTGCTTATTTGTTGCCTGTCTCTGTCCACTAGAATGTAAGTTCCAGGAGAGCAGGGAATCTTACCTTCTTGGTCACTCCATTTTGTGGTACCCAGAAAAGCTACTGACATTTGGCAAGGACTCCATTATATTTGGTGAATGAAGGCCTTCTCTAAAATGCCTTTCCTTACAAAAATCTCAATCACCCTATAAAGCTCAAGTCAAACATCATCTCCTCAGTGACCCTTTCCTGTCTGCTTCTTTACCTACCCTACAGCATTCATTTGCTGTTGACAATTCCTACCACATTCTACATTATATTTTACTAACTTGGGCCCCTAAATTATCTCTCCAATGACTCTGAGCTCCTTGAAACCAGGGGTTAAGCCTCATCTAGTCTGCATCTCCTATAGGTAGTCCCTAGCACAGTGCCTAGCACAGCAAGTTATAAAAACAACTGTTTTATGACATGAAAACAAACCCCCTTTCATGAAAGACCTTATAATTGAAAACAATTTTGACACAAAGGCAACCAAAATGATCAAATATACTGAATAAAAGTAAAATAAATTGCTGTCATAGCTTTATAAAAAGTCCTGAGTAATAATTTGTAAATATGGAAAGAACAATCTTGGTGCTTAAAAAAAAAATCCTGACACACATGCAAAGCTCTCACATCTGATGGTCACAAAAAACTTTTACAATTATGTCTCTTATGAAGGGAAAGAAATTCAAGACCTGGAAATGAAACACATGAAACTCTATTGCCCTTGCATAATTTATGTTGCTAAATACCTCTTGAGATTCAAGTGTCTTTAAAGTAATCTATAATATATATGGGAATCCACCAGCACTAGATCTCCTCGCTTAGGGATTCAATCTGAGAAAAGGTTTTTCACCAGGGTTTCTTAAACTTTGCTGCACATTAGACTCACTTGGGGAGACACTGAAATTCCTGATTCAATGTAATACTCCATAGAAATTAAATCAGAATTTATGAGGGTAGGGGCCAGTTGTCAATAGTTTTATAAAGATTATCAGGTGATTCCAATGAGAAGAAAGTTTGCAAATCGAAGCATAGGCAAAATTTCTGTTGTTGAGGGGCTCTTGCCATTTCCCATTGTGGCCACTAGATGCCGCTACTGCCTGAAGACTGGAGAAGTTCAAAGTACTTTTCCATCCAAGAAGGAGACAATGTGATTGATGTTTTCTGATTCGGAAGGAGCAGGGAACTAACTCTGTGTTTACTTTGTTAATTTATAGTTTATTTTGATAGAACAATATGTTTAAAAAGAGTTGGAATACAGAATGATTAAATCCCCTATTGAGTGAGGCTAAAATTCTGGTAGTAGATCAACTTTTAAACAATTTTACTCTTAGAAATCTCCTCCTTTACCTAAGGGCCTTAGTTCAGAAGGAATGCTTTGGAGGGACGCTGATATTTTGGAGTTTAAAAAACACAGGGAGGGGGTAAATGCTGGGGAGTGATATTGGCCAAGTTATATTGTGTGCATGTACAAATACGTGAAAAATCCCATCAATTTGTACAAACATAATGCACCAATAAAATAAAAAAGTGAGTGGGAAAAAATTGGAAAAGAAAGGAATTATAGGTGAAGGAGATTGTTCAGTGCCCTTGAAGTTTTCAGCTCTGGGCTCTCTTCCCTCTCTTAGGACAGTTCTTTCTCTTTCCATGCCAGCTATCATCTTCTTTACATCTGAGCTTATGTGAGTCTTCTTGAGTCCAATTTCCTGTCTACTTATTTCTCCCTGCTTCCTGCAGTTGGGGACTATGTTTTGTTCATCCTGTGCTCTAAGGGATTGCCTTGCCGAGCTCTCCAGACAAATAAGGAGTGTTCTGTGAACCTGTGTTCAATGTATGAAAGAATGCTCAGAGAATGTGGGCAAAGATCTTTTGTGAGTTAGGTCTTGTTTTTTGAAATGCTGGGGATTGAACCCTGAGCTTAAAATGCACATAACTAGGCAAGCGCTCCCTCTATCTCTGAGTTACATCCTGGCCCTTGTTTTTGTTTTTGTTTTCTCTGAGATAGGGTCTTGCTAAGTTGCCCAGGCAGGACTGGAACTTGTGATTCTGTTACCTCAGTCTCCCTAGCAGCAGATGTGAGATAGTTCTGATGGTGAAAAATAGATAAGGAAAAAGGGATTATTTTTAAGTAGTTTCTGATAAAACTGGATTCAATTTAGAGAACCTAAAGAGGAAAACCAGACAGACCATCATTTTAAAGAATAGATTCATTAGAACTTGGGCTGGAGAAGACTTTGCAGTCATTCAGTGAGACAACTATCATGAGGCTTAGTTTCAACTGCTGTGTTCCAGGTCCCGCTGTTGACTGGGCTTTGATTAGAGTCACCAATCAGTACTTCCAAAGCAGACAATTCTACTAGACAAGGGTGATAATTTTGAAAGTTATTCCTTATGGTGAGCCCCAATTTTTCTCCCAGGGACTTCTACCTATTGGTGTTAATTCATGTCTTTTCACTGGTGCAAACTACAATCTCTGCTAGGCTCATCCAGAAGGATGAGATCGCTGACTCTTTTTCAGGCTAAGTGTCCTCAGCTACTTCAAATACAATATTAAGATTTAATTTAGTAGCAGTAATAAGTCATGAAAAGCTTTCAGGTTCCCTCATCCTCTTACTCATGTTTTATAAATTATTCAGTGATCATTTTAGTGCTTTGCCAAGGAAATAACACAGTCTTCTTCCTGGAGACCCACAGACTGTTATTCCTCTCTCCTGAGGCTCCGATTTGTTAACAAGCTCAATGTTGATTAGTAATTCCCCAATACCAATACCACTGATGCTCCAATTTCTAAAAACAGCTTCATTTATTAAAAAATTTAATCAGATTAAAAGCTGCCTTCTCAGGATGGGATCAGGAGCATTTGTTCTTGCTTAGAAAACAGTGCCAGCTTTGCAAGCCAGAAAAAACTCTCTAAAAGTTTTGTCATGATGTCTTAGGTCCCTGGAGGAATATGGAACAACTTAAAGGACTTTATAGATTGGTCAGTCCAGAAAGCAGGTCTAACTGGCTTCCTGAGTGTTAGGAACTCACCAATTCTCTATAAAGTGGGTCCAAGGTGAACCACAGAGCCACAGCACACCTCTGTCCTTTGGTGACTGCCTTCACCCCATGTGGGTTCTCTCCTCCAGATGAGAAGCTGATCATACGCCCACACTTTGGTTTTATAGAGGCCTGAAAAAGAAAGTGACAGCTAAACTTTTAAGTCTTAGATGATAAACATTACCCTCCATAAAATTATTTGGATTAAGGTTTTAGTCAAAGAATAATGGAATGATGGGGCTGTAGAAAGAAGTCCTCTCAGTCTTTTGATCTGGAGAACAAAGATAAAACCTCATAAAATAAAATACAAAGAATTAAGCAAAATATGTAGAGTAGCTCATGCACATAATAATTGCTTAATACATGCTGTGCTAGTAGCCTAGAAATTTCAAGAAGGTAAAGTTCTCTTTTAATTCACTTACATAGTTTTAACATAGCAAAGTATCTATGTACAAAGCAGGTGTACATTTAATATTTGTGGAATTAAAAAGAAATCAAGAAGACATCTAAGCACCAGGAAAGTCTTACTATTGGTCTAGGTAGTGGGAACATGAGAGCACTCTTTCTAATTCCTTCATTGTGCATTTATGTTTTATACATTTGTCACAATACAAAGATTTCTAAAAGTCAAATCTAATCCCAATGATGCATTAATCCCTTTACGGTATTCCTGGCCAGTGGTTAATCAGGCGTTGTTTGACTGTCTTCAGTGAAGCAAACATACTGCCCTTGGGGTGACCTATTCCATGGCCTCCAGGTGTTTTGAGATGACTGACTCAACACTTCAAAGCTTGCGCATTGCTCAGGTGGAGTTGTCCAGTGATATCGAGGTAGAAGAGTGCAGGGAGGGAAAAGCAAAAATTTCTGGGGGCACATGGTGGGGGTGAAAGATGGAAAAGCAAGCTCTTCAAGTCTAGCGAGCTCAAGCAACTGGATACTAGGAGCCTTGGTTCTGAGTTTTAAGAAGTGACTGATGTGAGTAGATCCTTTTTCTTCCTCGGGAAATACTGAAAACTTACAAATTCTATAGTAGAGTCTAGGAAGTAAAGCAAAAATAAAACAGTGGGACTGGCCATTCTACTGCTTACGGGACCATTTGAAGAGCTGTCTTCTGAACTGAATTGAATTGATACAGGTCCCTTAGGGGAGTTTTCATTTTCCTTCTGCAAAACATGAGGTGGCTATGGTTTTTTCACTGGTGCCTTCGGGAAGAATGTCTGAAGTATTTCCTGAAGTCCTTGGATGTAACATTGATACTCCCAGATGGTATGACTCACATGGAAGGTCAGAGGTAGGTGGAGAGTCAAGAAGTCAGAGGCCCAGGTATGCAGGTATGCCCATGTGCACATGTATTTTCATGCCTCTGTGTGTGTGCATGTGCATGTGTGAGCGGTAAAGGGAAGAGCAGAAGGGAGAAGTCAATTCCTGATTGCTTTCCTATTCACAATAACCAGTGATTTGTCTTTTCTAGAGAGTTGTTTCTCTTAAGCAGCTCTATAGAGGTGACTGTCCTGATGCAAATCTGTAGAGTGCACTAGTTACTAGTATCCACAGTATCAGTCTGATTCCAGTTTTCCAGGGAGGTAGAGCTTGCTGTGCAGTTCTGCATAGAACAATAAATGACATGTGAAGCCTGTGAAGTAGGACAGAACTAAAAGCTCCCTCCCTCATGGGAGATGGAGCTTCAAGTTCTCTGAGTGGCTCCCTCAGAGGAGCTGGTCAGGACTCACTCAACCACGCAGGTGGCCATCACTGTGTGATTACCAGGTCTGGTGGCAACATCTTAGGATATTAAAAAAACAATGTCAAGACAATTCAGTTTTCTCTCTGATGGAATTAGAAGAATTGGAAGTAATTTTGAATGCAAAAAATTTCAAGAACGTTTAGGAACATAAGTTAAGGAATGGCTAAAGCAATCAGAACTGATGACAGGGGTGTGCACTCTCAGGGCCATCTAGGAATAACCAGATAGGGAGCTTCCCCTGTCACGTATCAGCACATGGAGGAGTAAAGAAGCTTTAGTCAGTCATCTTCATTTTTGACAGTTTCTGCAGGAAGTTGTGTTCTGAAGTTTAGTTAAATGATTACAAGCACACTTTTGGAACACAGCACCATTCACATTGAATTTCATTTGTCACAAAACAAATACAACTCATTAAATTTTATCTTCTTCAAACTTGCATAGAGAGCCCCAAATCCCTTAATTCCTGGCCCATGAATAAATGTTATTATTTAAAATAAGCCATGTAGCTTCCCAGTATACAATTTTCCAAGTATGATTTTTAAAAACAATTTTGCCTTCCATCTAACTGATGATGAAGAGCTGGAAAGTATTTCCAATGCACTTGTCCTTAATAAATGTAAACATTCGGTCAGTATTCAGTTCATACAATCGCTAGATTTTTCCAAAGTAAAGGACAGAAAAACTTTAATTCTTTGTGTGGCCCTAAGTTAGTCATTACTCTTCTCTGTTTGTCATTTGGGAATCAAATAAGAGAAGTAGAAAAGGAAAACTGTCCATTTCTCTTTGTTGAAATTAGAATAAATTTACCATGGGAAAGAACTAGGAATTCTTCAGTTTTAGTAATTCCTAAAATCCTTACCCAGGAATCTTCATTGTGCCATGAAATGTTCTAGAAACTCTATCATATGCATTAATATAAAGTATTGATAAGCTTTCGGATTAAAAATTTAAGACCAGTTTTTCATTTACTTTTATGAAGGGAGATTAGATTCATTGCTTTTAAAAACATAAATTCTCTGATAATTATAGATATCTCAAAGGAGAACATTATCTACTGTGACATGGTTAAAAAGCAGAATTGCAGTTAACTTACATGCAATAGTGAATGAAACTGATTCATACATAGTATTCCAAGCATCAATTCTTTCAAACATTCAACGTCTCCAAACATGGCCACTAGGGGGAGTAGAAGCAAAGAAATCTTCTCAACCACCTGTCTGCTTTTCTTTCAAACTGTGATTTTCTTCCAAAGTGTATAAGATAGGAATGGTTTTTTGTTACCTCAGTTTCAGTGCTAGCAGAGCGCAGAAACAAAATGACTTTTACACCCAGCTTTTCCAAAAGTGACAATCTTATATTGGGCTTTCAAACTCCAACCAAGATCATCAATCTTCATTTAATTTTCCATATTATGAAGCATCAAAATGCTCCAAGATTAACATTTAAATTTGCAAAAAAATGAGACATCACAAACTTTTAAATATACATCATTGTATTAAATTGCATGAAATATTTTTCCTTAATTATAACAATATTTCTGAACAAGTTAAATAGAATCTTCATAGGAATTTCCTCTAAACCCAGTAATATATAATATTTTATATCACCTCCTACAGCACAGTAGTGTATTGTGAAAGATACATGGATCCCGCACTGTTCAGAAAAACATGAAGCTATGAGGGTAAAACTGTAAAACTCAGGAAAAGTTTTGGAAATGGCTTATGTAATACCAATCTTTGAAGTTTATTATATACATGTCCCAACTGTTTAGATTTTGTATGGAAGACATATTTCATAACGTATTTATAATTTATTTCCTCAGTTGGAAAGCCTACTTTTCTATCATTGTGTATGTTCTTTAGCTTAAAGATCAAATGATGCTAATTTGCAGGTGGTGCATGCGTGTAATCCCAGCAACGGAGGAGGCTGAGGCAGAAAGATAGCAAGTTCAATGCTAGCCTGAGTAACTTAGCAACAACCTTTCTCAAAATTAAATAAATAGATAGATAGATAGATAGATAGATAGATAGATAGATAGATAACAGGCCTGGAGATATAACTCAGTGGCAAAGAATAGCTGGGTTCAATCCCAGTGCTGAAAAAGGGGAAAAAAAATGGCAACCATATAGTCTGTAAATGCTAAGAGGGTTGGTTTTCCAAAGGCACTGGTTTGCTTAGGAAGTTGGTTGAATTTTAGGTTTTGATTTACATATTTGTGTATAAGTATGAATCTGCAGGTCTAAGTTTACTACTTATACTTAAAACTATATGCATGCTTTTGTTATGGTTCAGGTATGAGGTGTCCCCCAAAGGCTCATGTGTGAGATAATGCAAGAAAGTTTAGATATAAAATGTTTAGGTTATGAGAGGTTTAACCTAATCAGTGCATTAATCCCCTAATGGGGATTTACTGGGTGGTAACTGAAGACAAGTAGGGTGTGGCTAGAGGAGGTAGGTTGTTGGGAGGGTGTGCCTTTTGGGTATATATTTTGTTCTTGGTGAGAAGAGCTCTCTCTCTGCTTCCTGGTGCCATGGCCTGAGCCTCCTTCCTCCACCACACTCTTTCACCATCATGTCCTACCTCACTGCTGGCTGGAGCAATGGAATCAACCATCTATGGACTGAGAACTCTGAAACCGTTAGCCCCCAAATAAAATTTTCCTCCTTAAAATTTTGGTCACAGCAGCATAAAAGCTAACTAAATCAGTGATATACATACACACATACACATATACCCCTATATGATTATTTGGATAACTAGGGATTAGGAGGCCAATGCTCAATCCAAGCATGTGGAGCACCAGGTTACTTGAATGTTATTTTGTGTAATTATTTAACTTGTCCTAGACTTGGGTGACTAAGGACTAATGTTTTTATGTTTCCATCAGAGTACCTGATAAAGAATCAGGAAGTCTAGATTTGGGTTCCAAGTTTAACACTAACGACCTAATGTGGTCCTCATCAAATCCCTAATATCTCTACTCTATGTATCTCCGCTAGTCTAGAAGATGTTTATTGATGCTTCTATTTCTAAAAGTTTATGTTTATCAATTTACTTGGACTCTTTCTACCACTTGAATTCTTGAGCTCAGAAGTATTTGGAATCCAGCAGTCTGGGGGTCCTTGGAAGAATGTGAGACAAATAAAAAGCAATAAATAAATTTACAGGAAGAGGTTTACTCACAGTCACAGTCTTAGCATCCATTTCAGTGAATATGAATTCTCCTCCTTCAAAATCGTCATTCATATACAGAAGAGCACTAAAGGAGAAAGAAAGAACCATTCAGAGGATGATATATTCACAGAATCATCATTGCGGAACACTTAAGACAGGTGATAAATGGGCTGCCTGATTAGTAAGTTACCTTTGAACTAGACATCACAATACCTGACGCACCAGACCCTTGAAGGTAAGATCAGATATGCTTTGGGTTATACCTCTGAACTATTTATTAATTCCATTTATATAAAAGTTAAAATTGTATTTCAAAGCTCAGATCATGTTTCACTTCTTCCAAAGAATACCTCACTAAATTTATTTTAATGGAGCCCTCTGAACCCACCCACGTTACTTCTAACTCACCTAACGGTAATTCTTTTTTTTTTTTTTCCTTAATTAACTGGAGCCTGGCCTTGCAGATAGGGAGTGCTCAAAAAATATTAGAATAGGACAAGTGTTACAATAATTAACACACTATTATACACATTGGGACCTCAACTCCTGATTCTTCCCTTTACAGACTTAGATATCTTTCCATGCCCTGTAACAGTATCATTTTTTCTGGGTTTCTGTTTTCTTGTTTACAAACTGCAACACAATTCTTCATACAAGTGAGTAATTGATAAGTGGTGTGAGAAGATCCCCATGTGTGTTAGGACACCATGATTCTGTGTTCTCAGACTGAGATGCATATACACAAAAAGAATATGCCTCAGTGAAAACACAGTGATTTTTAAAAAATGAAACAAAACACAACACAACATACATTCTACTTGGTAGGAGGAATATGTGGATGATTTTGAAGATAAAAATGGAGCCATCGCTTCTCAGCTGTGGAAGCTGCTTCAGATTACTTAAGAATCTCTACTTCACAGAGACAAACATGACAAGCAAAACAGAACAGATTTCCAGTTTCCACGGGTTCTGATTATTGCTGGGTAAGAGCTGGGTTCTGAAGCAGATGCTGGCTGTACCTGTAGTCCCGGAAAGTGTAAGCAGGAGGCTCCTTCCAGCATTCATTGGCTTCTGGATCCAATAGGCAGTTGTCAGCATGGATGGGATGACTGAGGTCATTTCTTCTATCCTGTTGACCTACCAGAAAAAGGAACGATATTGATAACTGTCTTCTCCCGTTCCTGGTGTCCTTTGCAAATGGAAGGAGAGAGACGGAAGGCAGAGCAGATGAAGGAGAGTGGACAAGCAGTCAAGAGACTCTGGTCTGGTTTTGACATGAACTTGTTGTGCAACCTTGGGCAAATCCCACCTGTCTCTTCAACTATAAGCATGCTCTGATAGAATATGCATATATAAGCTCCATGCATTTCATGGATTGCAATTCAAAAAGATAAAGATGAAACAAAAATGTAAACAAGTGATTTTTTTTTCTTTTCTTTTTTTTTTTAGCATTTTAAGCAGGTTTTATTTAAAAGTAGTAATACAAACTTCTCCCGAGTGGGAGAAGGGGGGCCATGGCTGGCTGATGTTCTGGAATCCCCAAGAAGTGAGCATACCCTCCATCTTTTATAGGGTCAGGATCTTTTCTGCCCCTTCCTCTGACCTTTATCTCTCTTTCCTGCCCATATGGCAGTGGTGACACAGCAAAAAGGTGAGGTGGGAATGGCAGGGGAAAGGGCCACATGGAGATCCAGGTGGGAGACCTGGAATACAGAGATCTCTACGAAACACAGGTTATACCAATAGAAGGATGTTTTACAAAAATCAGATGATATTAAGTAGCTTAACTATATTTTCTGGGGACATAAATAACATTAAAATTAAAAATTGTGCTTCCATGCCAATATTAAAGTTCCCAAATAAAGGCCTTGACCCCTCCAGCATTTGTTAGGCCTAATTAAAGGAACAACTTCTCAGTTCTTCCACCTGGTGAGAGATTGATTTCCATTCATTGACATGTTCCAGATGCTGCAACATTTATTCTGTGTTAATCTCATTTTGGTACTCAAGTCTTTTGTTTCTCTCATAGAAGCACCCATCCCCCAGATGACTTTACAACCTGCTCTTCCCCAAGCAGACTTCTACGCTGGACCCCTCAATTGACCAGATTTCTAAAAAGGAAATCAACTGCTTGCCCCCCACTAAACAAGTGATTTTGATTCAGGGGAAACTCTCCAAGTGTGGTTGACTCCTGTGGCATCTTTTCCTTCCCATTCAGGTGGATGGAAGAGAAGATGTCAAAGAAAAATGATAATGGACATCTCTTCAATAATCCCTTTAACAAACAGCAACCATAATGTCCAGGTCCCTGGTCTCTTGGAAAGAGAAGTTTAGAGAAGAAAAGCATTTTTCTGTGCGACATCAGCAATAAGGCAAAACAGATTTGAAAATATAGAGACGGGTCTTCAGGAACTTTAGAGGACCAAAATGGAGCAAAAGAGGGATGTGAAAAATCAAATAAGAGGTCCTGAGTTTCCTGAGTTGCTGCTATTCCTCCTCCTCCTTCTCTTCCTCCTTCTTTAGAAATACAGAACTCTTCTAAAATACTAGGTTACATGTAACAGAGATCTGTTTTGCATTGTTCTAATTCCCATTGCATTGTGGGTAGAAAGGAACAAGTTCAAGCTCTGGATTCTCACCAGACAGGGCTGTTCGGCAGACCATGTGTGTGTAGGAAAAATAAAGGGTAGAGTTCAGCATGAAATAGGACTCTACGATCTTTCGTGCCTTCTCACTGATGTCATAAAACAGACGTGCACTCTTCAGTGGGACTCGGCCCTCATAACCAAACTAGAAAGAAAAACAAAATGAAAACATTAGAAAGCAATGGGTTGACCAGTAGAATTAAAAACAGGAACTTTATTTTTCCTCATACCTGATCTTGCTGATTCCCTATCTTAGCCTCTTCTCCCTATCCTTTGTGGAATGTTGGGGCAGGGGTTTCACAACTTGTTTTATTTCTCCAGTTACTCAAGTAGTTAGGTCTTTTAGTCACTATGTTCCATGTATTCATTTTAATAATTAAAATATCTAGGTACTTAATACCCATTTCCTTTAAATCTGAGCTCAGGCTTGCCAAAGGCTGGAAGCCTGCAATGGAAAAGGGTTTGGTGGCAGAGACTGCTAAATGTCTGCAAAAAAATTTTGCCTCTTTTTGAGATATGTTACTTAGATGTGGCTAACCAGCAAGGGACCATGTTTACCCATTCGGGGCCATGTATCTATATGAGACTATGTGACTAAGTCTTGAACAGTGCCATATGAGTGTAGGAATCTAGATCTGATCCATTAAAATTTCTTCCATGATCCTGCATTTTTTTTCTCCCATCTGCTATTTAGATGGGCACACCCAAAATAACTATGAGAGCCACTTGAAGATACCAAAGATTGTCAGTTTGATCCCTGAATGATTGTGAGGACAAGTTTTTCATTTCATTAACTCCACATCTCTCCCAGATGATTTAATTTTATGCGAGCAAGAAATAAACATGTTTTGAGTAAGAAAAAAAAAAAAAAGCAGTGGGTGGATTGGAAGACTTTGAAACCAATACAGAGTGGCCATATCCATGCTGACTAATGGCAGTACTGATTGGGGTTAGACAAAGAGCCGCTGAAATAAGCTCTTACTAATTATAAAGGGAAAGTCAAAAGCTAATTGTTTCCTCTGCTCTTCTCTCATAATACATTCTTCAATCCTTTCTAATAACACTTCTTGTAGAGAGAATAATTACTTGTTTTGGTATGTTTTTATAACCAGATCATGAGTTCTTTGAGGATAAGGGTTTTGTGTTTTTGTGTCAGGTACAAATTTAGCAAATGTAAAGTTTGATAAATTAATGACAGAATGAAGGACTGATTGAAAACAATGAAGGTGTCTGGGCATGTGTAGCTCAGTGGTAGAGCATGTGCTTAGTATGCACCAGGTCCTGGGTTCAATCCTCAGCAACCCAAAAAAAAAACACCAACAAAGTTTCTGCTTCATACTTGCTCCTGACCGGTACATATTCTGAACTCTTCTCTTTCCTGTGTCTGCCATTCACTAAAGCCTCTGGATTGGCATTTAGGAACCCAAATCCAAACACAGTGAGACTTTACTTTGAGTGCTTTCAGAACAGTTGCACCTTCAAACTTTTCATTGGGTGTATGGGGTGAAGTTTTCCCTCTGTAGCCGTCACCAACAAGCATGATTCCCTGCAAGCAAAAGGCAAAAAGATGCTTGATCAGTGACAACTATGAACTCATCAGGTCTTTCTTTCTGTTTTGGCTGCCAGAAAGGCAAGACACAAAGTGAATACTCAGAAACAACCCCATTTTATTCCAGGATACAGGTTTAAATTTTCTAATCGAAAGAAATATCTGTATTCAGTCTTCATTATAAAATACTGTCACTTTTTAGTAGAAATAAATGCAATATAATAATTCATATGTCAGTTAATTATTGGTTAAAATAAAGGAATTTCCCCCAGCGACTTTATATGCTAGGCAGGGCACATGCTGGATGGCCATTGTCCTGGGAATTAAGCCATTGGGGGAGTCCCATCTGCAAACGTGAAAAGCATCACAACCCAAAGCTATGAAAAATCTCTCCACAATCAACATCTTTCTCCTAAAGAAAGTCAAAGGTCAGGCCTCATTCTCTGGATCCAGTAGGATCAGACCATAGCTCCTCCAGGCTCACGACAAGCCCCTACCCCACTCCATGCTCACACTGGCCACACTGTGGAGCTCCCGGCACTGTTCCTCTGACAGGACGTTATCCAGCAGAACCCGCTGGGTCCCATTCAACTGCTCTGAGTTGTAGACAAAAGTGATGTTCTCGTAGAGCAGAGGGCCACCTGAAGGGACAGAGCACATTATCTTGTTATCTCTTCTCAAGGAACTGAGCACAGAGCACACAACCACTTTGAGTGGACACTTTGGGTGAGTCAGATTCCTCAGGAAGATGTAGGAACAATGACTACTGAGATAATAGGAAGCTCAAGAAACACAATATGAATTCAGGGAAAAGGCAGATGTTTGACTACTATGTTTCCTGTACTGTCATAATAATCCATGCATGTGGTATTTTGGAATGGACAAATAATTTTTTTTTCTTTTGATTCCTCATGATCCTGAAAAGTAGACCAGGCAACTTCTAGAATTCTCCTCTGGGAAGACTCACCCTTTTCCACAGTCCTTCATTTATACCTCTGTCATATCACAGGAAATGACTTGGTCACATGTCGGTGTCACCCAGGCATGACATGCGCCACTCAGTTCATTGGCATCCACAGTATTGCCTCTGCTAGGTGACCCTGGTGTAATACCAATGTTCTGTTCTTCCCCCAGCCTCCCCAACCCCCCTGCTTAACTCGTTCCAGGAGGTCTTGTATTTGTAGTAGTTGTTTTCTCTGCTTTCTGGATAAAGTGTTTACATTGCTTTTTCTGCACAGGGGGGTTTCCTGTGGGCTGCTCTCTTCCTAGAAAAGGTCCACAACTTTAGAAAACTTAGCCTCCTATAGGCTCTTGAGAGCGTGATTCTTTGGGGTCACATTTTAGGTTGCTAAAGTACAAAATTCAGACCTGACAAGGTCTTCTCCTTAAAGAGTGGGAGTGACTGATGGATAGAGCTTCTAATGTGAAGAAATCTCCAGATGCAGCAAAGTGCAAACATTTTGAACCAGAAACTGAACAGAAAACAGTATTTTTTAAATTCCTTATAGCACTCCTAATAGGTATAAGAACCTGACAAGCTGTTAAATGCCTATGAGTAAGAGCAGCTCACCCTGGAGGATGTGGGGGTGAGGAGACACAGCTCCCCAGTCCTGCTCTAGTTGAGCAAAGGACACCACTATATGGGACTAAATCACATGTGCTACAGAATTTATGTGCTTTATCAAAATTGATGTGCTTTATCTCCATAAAACAGATTACTCAACCTGGGGAGTAGTACTAATAGTTTATTAGTCTAGTTAGGAAAAAAAAAAAAAACCTTTACCCCAGACCATGATTAATAGAATTAAAAGAAAGAATGAGATAGTAATTCTCAATCTTGAGTAATGTATGGTTATCTGTTAAAGTCAATGGTCCCTAAGAAGCTCCAGTGTGGACATAATATTTTACTGTGATTTTTTTTCCTCCATACCTGTAATTACAAAACTATGCATACCATATTACTTTTATTGTTTCATATAGCCATAATACCAAAAACAATTTACAAGATTAAATAAAAGCAAGCTAAGCTAACTTGCTTTTATTTAATAAAAATTTTTAAAAAGCCAACTAAATTCAAATTAACAACACTAATAAAATGGTCCATATTATTTCGCTGAAAATAAAACAACAGATTCCACATACATATTCTTCGAAATAATCTGGCCCAGGCTCTTCTGAGTCAGCATTTCTTACAGCACTGTGGTGTGAAATGGCATGCTCTTTCTACCACAACTTTTCTCTATAGAAACTACTTTAAAAACTTACTGTATGTGATGAATTTTGCCCTTCATCTAGTCCTGATATATTATTTAGAAGTTTAACCCCTTCATTTATTCTTAGTCCTCAACCACTGATGTATGAACTACTGGGCCAACATGACCATAACTGCACCCATGTCCACTGAGAAGGGAAACCTCATGGTAACACCTAGCTCCAAGGTGGTCATCAGATGACTCACTCATTGCCTTCCTTAATTTTTAAAACTGTCATCAAAATTTATAAATACAGACTTTGTTGGATTCTAAAAATACATCCACAAGCCCCCAGTTTCAGTATCACATTTTTTCAATGAGCTGAAAAAATACGTTTTTCTACAATATTTTTGTGTTGAAAAGTTTTTGGCCAAGTACTATGTTAAATAAAATTTAAAAGGACATCTTGGAACTTTTACTATGTGATTAAGTCCTATGAATCTCCTAAGTAGTGATATGATTCGCAGCCGATTTTGGCCTTAAAGGAACACAATTCCTCCCCTCCTTTACCTTGCCCTCCTCCCTTCCTCTTTTAACTTCCTTTCTCCCTTTTTTCCCTCCCATGGCAGAGAGACTCTTAGATGGCCCTGAATGATTACTGCCTCCTGGCTTTCAGACCCTGGTATGATTTGTTTCCCACAAGTGCAGGTATAGACTGGGACCTGCTTCTAATCAGCAGAATAAAGCCAAGGTGATGGAACGTCACATCTTCGTTATGTTATATAAGATGGTGACTTTGATCTTTAGCAGACTCAGTCCTTTGCCTTCCCATGCTCTGATGCAGCAGGTGGCTGCACTGAAGTTCATGTGGCAAGAAACTGAGGGACTCCTCCAGCTAGCATCCAATAAGGAACTGAAGAAATACAGGAAACAACCCTTTAGGAACTGAATTCTGCCATCTGACTTGGAAGAAGATACTTCCCAGTCAAGCCCAGGAATAGATCCCAGCCAAGCCACCAACACGTGACAGACTGAAGTTGATTTAGCCAAGCTGACCCCAGACCCCTGACCCAGAGCAACTGTGAGATAATGAATGTTGCTGTTATCTGTTCTATTTGTGCTCACTTTTTTCACAGCAACAAAACAAAACAAAATGTCAGCCTTTCACAGACCCTCTTAACACAAAATACAGTTTTGGTAGTTTGGTGTAATCCATGTAGGTAATTAGGATTCACAGTCAAATTAAAGCATATCTCCCCCTTCAAATATTTGGAAAAGTAAACTGTGCATTCACTCTAATTTAGGAATATAAAAAGAAATGTTCCTTCAACAGAAAGAGGAGGTATCTGCAGGTTTAATGAAAAGCCTTTGCTAATATAAAATGCAAATAAAATGGAAAAAAGAAAGATATGTGGAGTTTAATAAAGTAGGCTGGTTTGTATTTTATCAAGTTTTGAACATATATGACTTTGAATATTATTAGCTTATTTTTGAAGTAAGATTTTTTTAAATTACTGAACTAAACATTTGGAAAAAGTGCCTATCATTCAAGCTCTGTATTTGTTATCATCATCATCATCACCATCATCATCGCACCACTATGATTGAACCAGTTAACTGTGCCTGGAATATTTTGTGAACTTTAGACTGAGGCACATTAATAAAGAATATGGCTTGATGAGGAATATTTAAAGGAATGCCAGTGGGATACTGACATCTCCCAATTGGACTATAAGTAACACACATTGATCTGGCAAACAATAAATGTAACATTAAGTCTTAAATGTCTAGAACCTAAAAGATTCAGAGAGAATTTGCATTAGAAACCTGCCTTTAAGGTAGGTAACAAAGCTATCACAAAGCATAGTGTTTTATACAGAAATTTTCCACTTCATAAAACAACTGACTACCTGCTCACTAGCCAAAAATAAATAAATAAATAAACCTTACCACTCATAAGGCAGGTCAACCAGCCTGCAGATGACTAGTAGCACACCAGATGAGGATAATATTAAATTAAAATAAAAATTTAGTCTAATAGGTTGTGGTTCCTGTGGCCTGACTTGATGGTTTCAGCCAGCTCTTAACCACAGCTCCAGGAGATTTAGTTAAATAACTTAATTCTTCCCTCATTCATAAAGTATGTGCCTGGCTCTGATTCTCTGGTTGCAACAAAGAGATCATCTAGGAAAGAATGCCTTTGTGCTCACTCTGCAGCTCACAGCAATTAGAATCAATTTCTGATAAATATCACAATGTCACACAAGGTATTGATGGAGTGCACAAGCTAATGAGACCTTATATGAGTACAGCCCTTTACAGTTTACAAAAGACTTTCACACCTCAAAAATGGTGCTATACTTCCTTTACAGATCAGGATGAAAGGGCCCAGGAGTTTGGTTGTAGTATTCATCAGTACGCAGAACATCAGAATAAGATAACCCCGAAAACTAAGCCTTCTGATCCCAAGTTCAATGACATTTCTACCATGTCCCCAATGACCACTGCAAAGCTGGTGGTAAGAAGGAGAATGAGCAAGGGACAGGAATGTCTTTAGTAAGTTACCTTGCATGTTCCATGGACAGAATGTGGCTCCAGGTGACTCCCATTTAATGCTTAGGAGACATCCACTAGGAATGCTACTGGATACCACTGGGGAACCCGAGGAAATAATGATATCCTTGTGGAAGATGAGAAAAGCTGAAGTGTAATTTCTGGCACTTGCATATTTTCTTGCCTCCTTAACATCTTCTTTGAGCCCAATTGTTTCCTGGTTCAGAACTTTGCCTCTGTCTACCACTGCTCTTAATCTACATCCTATTTAAATGCTTTATCACTGAACAGAAGGGTTTCCAGTTGTGATATAATGATAAATATATTTGCTTTTAGTCCCTAGTTCCTAGTTCACAGCTTCTAACACCCTTTTGATTTACTAATGATAGAAGAGTATTTTGTCATTTGTAATAAGCTTTGTTTGGGGGTTATTTTTGGTGGTGCTGGGGACTGAACCCAAGGGTGCTTAACCATTGAACACCATCCCCAGTCCTTTTTGTTTTTAATTTTGAGATAAGGTCTAAGTTGCTCAGGCCTTCATTAAGTTGCTGAGGCTGGCCTCAAACATGTGATTTCCTGCCTTAGCCTCTGAAGTCAGTGGGATTACAGTTGTTCACCATCATACCATCATAACAACCTGTAATAAGCCCCTTTTTTTTTTTTTTTTTTTTACTATACCTGAGTCTATGCTAATGATGTGACTTCAGATGTAGCCCCTGGGTAGACTCAGGATGGGACTCGTCACCAGAAAGACCAAGTAATGAGGGAGTTAGAACTGGCAGTCTCAATGTAGACCTCTGGGAAGGGAGCAGAAGGTCTGGAAATTGAGCCCTCTAAAAGCTTTCGAACAGGAGTAAGCAACATTCTGGGTGCTGAACATGTGGGGATGCTGGGAGGCAATTCCTCTAAGACGAAGCTCTGTGCTCTCCCTTCCATGCCCTGGTTCTATTTGCCTCTGCATCTCACTGCTCATCTGTATACTTTATAAAGTTCTTCATATTTAACTCGTAAACATGATTTCCTGAGTCCCATGAATTGTTCTAGCTAATTAATAAAACTCAAAGAGGGGGTCATGGGCCATAGTAGTAGTTGGTCAGTAGGAAAGTGAGTCAGAAGTATAGGTGACAACATGCTACTCTCATTGGTATCTGAAGCAGGGCAACCTTGTAGGGCTAAGCCCTCAACCTGTGGGACCTGATACTCTCCAGCTGGAGAACATCAGAACTGAATTGAATTTGAGGACACCAAGTTGGTATCCCCTGAAGAATTCCTTGGGGTGTGGGGAGAAAACACCACACATCTGGTCACAAACATGTTTATATTTGGTATAAGAGCAGAGTAGGATTTTTTTTTTTTCTTTTAGACCTGTAGGTTCCCAGAGACTATCCTAAGATCCATTCTCCATTTCAACCAAATAAAACTGCAGAGATGGTAGATTCTGGTAACTCAATTAATCAATCATCACATATAGTCAGTCCTGTGTTCCATGCTTCCCATTAAGCTTCCTAGTTAGTAGTCAATTACTGGACATCAGATTTTCTCCTGGTAACAAAGTAAAAAAAAATAAAATAAAATAATAACTTTGAAATTTGGCAACTGCTCTGGACTTTCCCAAACATTTAGAGCAAAGTGCTGTCCTACTGGCATGTATTTCCTGGGTGATTTCTCCTTAAAAGGCACATGAACTCTGGCTGACCATGAAGCTTTCTGGCAGTTGTAAAACAGCTTGGGATTTGTGGCTACAAACTGAGGTCTAGGTCAGATGAGATGAGCATATTATCCTGTTTACTGCTTTAAACTGACTTGGAAGCTGAGGAAGGAAAGGGCTGGGAAATATAAGAGTATAGAGAGCCAGACATTTTTAAATCAGCTAGAGGAATGCACTGACAAGCTCACTTGGGGACAGAAGTACGGTTATCCTCAATGCAGGTTTTTGAAAGCTTCTTATCTTACAACTGAAGTTGGGCTTCCTTATCTTTGGTCAGCTATGGATTTGCCACCTTAGATTGAAAATAGTTGAAAAAAACTATGTGCAGTTTTTTTCCTTTCATAACACATTATAACACCTATTTACATAGCATTTACCTTGTATAAGGTATTATAAGTAATTTACACATACAATTTAAAATATAAAGGAAGCTGTGCATAGGTTATATGCAAATACTAAGCCATAAGGGACTTGAGAATCCTTGGATTCTCGTATCCTTGGTGGGATAACTTAATCAAGGATTATGCTTTGGGAATACACATTTCTATGTTTCATGCAGCAAGTTAAGAAGAAAAACTGGGAACTGGATTCCAAAGTCTGGGTTCAGATGCCTGCCCAACATGTTATGAGCTGTGTGACTTTAGAGAAGTCACCAAATCCCCTCACATGAGAGGTTGCTAGTATTAAAATGAATTGTGTGTAAATTTGCTTGAAATATTATAAAACATAGAGATCAAAATTGTTAAGAATGAGTACTTCCATTAGGACTACAATTCCTCATAGTTTATCACTATGACTATGTTTGGCTCTATTTAAAACCTACTTTTGGCATCTCTCTAGCTGTGATGTCACTAATTTTGATCTATATGACTAGGTATATAATATTCTACTCTCCCCATCTCTGTGTCTTTTCTCTTTTTGTTTTATAGACTAGAATGGCTCCCTCCACATCCCATGAATTCAATCTGAAGTCTATATTTGGGCTGGAGGTGTGCAGCTCAGAGGCAGAGTGCTTGCCTAACACACCAAAGGCTCTGGGTTGAGTCCCCAGTATTGCAAGAAATTTTAAAAATAAAATAAATTTTACTCTCTCTCAAAGCACTGCTCAGATCTATATTCTTCAAGTTGTTTTAGATGAACTAACCTAATATCCCATTCTATCTCCTTTCCAAATTCCCTGGATATTCCCACATTGTTATCTAGCATTCATTAGCTGACTATGTGACAGAACCAAGTCTGTGACCTCACTAAGCTTCAGGTATTCAACTCAGGAATAGGATGATCAAACCTGCCTAACTCACAGGATTTCTGTGGTGAAAAAGAGACTAGAGAGTGAATTTGGAAGCACTTTTGTAATAACATACAAATCTGAGACATTCTTGTTTTTAAACCTTACTTTCAGGCTTTTATGAACTGTAATAGTTTTGTCCTAAATTTAATTTTCCAGAGAAAGTGGTTTTTGCATTGATCTAGACAAGACCTACCCTCTTCCTCCCCTCCTTGTAAAAGTGAAAGCCAGCAGGAACTTACCCTCTCTTAGATCTCGATCTATCTTGGGTGATGACTTTTTCCCCATTGATAATCCATGAACTTCTGTCCCCTCCACATTCACTCCTGAAGGAACCCTGTCCATTCAAAACAAGTTGCAAAGAAATTTCCCCTGAGTAAAGATGTTCAAAAGAAAAGATACCATCCTGAGGAATTCTATGATTCTGTATTATATATTTCTGTTGTACATAAGTCCACTTGCCTTTGAAAATCAAACTTTACATGCCCCTGCCTCCATAAGGTTCTTCTCTATTTCCTCAACAAATATGCTCCACTTCATTCTTGTGAATCTTCTTTGCAAACATGATTGCAATTAAAGATATCTATAACTTAACCTCCTTCAGGTCAGACCATAGTTCCAATGGAACAGGAAAAAGTTATCATATGAATCTTACAATGCTTGGAATATTGTGCTTTGAACAGGGACTTCATCACTGAGTAATGGTTGAATTGAAATAAATTATATTCTAATATTCTAGTTCTTTACTATTCTGAGAAAGAAGACTCATGTTTGTGTCATACTTTGCAAACACACAAATGAGAGTTAGCTGCCTTTTCAACACACAGGGACTGGATAAATCCAAATTGCACATACATTCTTAGATTTCTTGCAATAATCTTACACTACCCAAGAGATGAGTCCTTGAAACTGAGTGAAAGACCTCAAGATTCTGAGTAAGACCTGGGTCTGCCAATCTCTTGAGGTGAAACTCTAAGCAAGTGCCTTCCCATGACATGGCCTGTTCCCCAATTAGAAAGTGAATAGACTGGACCATGGGATCTCAAACATGTAACTCCAAATATGTTAACAGTCTCAATTATTCAAACATATAAATTGACTTCAATTGTTTTTAAAAATGAGTTTCTTCATTTTTGATTGAATTAGCTTGCAGGAAAACTATCTGTACTTCTTGATTTCAAAGAAATATAGTATATAAATTCACCATTGATAAGAAAATTTCAGTTTCTTTCCTATTAATAAATAAAAATGGCATTGACCATTCTCTAATTTGGAGTCACAGAATGCATTCCGAAATTGCTGGATTCAATTTCTTTTTCCTTTTTTCTTTTTGAGGAAAAGGCATGAGATTCAATGAGAAAGATAATTATTTAAGGTCATACAAAACTGACTGGAAGAGCTGGAACCAGGATACAGAGCTCTAATTTGTAGCTTAAAACTCTTTATCTTTTTGTCAACTTCACAAACCTAAGTTCCTTATAATATGTTTTGATTCTAAGTATTTCTTCTCATGAAAAAGAAATAGTTCAGATTCTGAAGAGGACTCACCGATTCTCATCTTGTCGTCCTCCATATCTGATCCAATAATTCTGTTTTAAATTAAGAAAAAATTATATTTGTTACTAAAATATCATTCATAGAAATAAAACTAAAAACATTTAAAATGTTCAAAGACCTAAATTATTAGGAAACATACTTTATATAAAATACAATGTATTTTTATTTATATAATTAATAAAGAGTAAGACTAACGTTGATGAAACTTTGGCAAAATGGAACACAAATGGATTTGAAAGCAGTATGGAATAGCTCAGGTGTCTACTGTTCTGTCCCAGAAAATGACTTGTAATCTGTTGTTAGAAAGAAGTCTGGAATATTATTCAGTCTAACTACTTTGTATTGTAAGAATAAAACAAATGGAAGGAGTCAAACTTGATTAAATATCTGTGCAAGATTATCAAGTGAGTAAATGCAGTATTCTAGGGTCTCTTGAGGAAACACAAATTTGAAAAATAATAAGTTGGAAAAATGTATTAGAAGCATTACTATAGAAAAATTACCTTAAATTAACCTAACTTTAAAAACATACCAATGAAAACATATCATGACTAAGAAAAACTGAAATACTACAAATAATAATTTAATAAAATAAAAATACACTACAAATAAATACACTACAAATAAAAATACACTACAGATAATTTGGAAATACACTACAAATTATTATTTGAAAATAAAATACACTACAAATAATAATTTAATAGGCATTTCATAAGCAATATAAAGAATATATTTAATAACCAATAGTGAACAAAATCCACACCCAGGTAATTCAAAGGTGAATAATAATACTGAAAACTGTTATTCTTGCTGTTTATTGAAGGTATACAAGTTAAAATGACAATGATGTATTATTTCCTACATAATAAATGAATAATACAGGTGATTTCAAAATATTATTTCTTGGTACTGAGAAGTTTGTAGTATACCAGTACTTTTATTGGGAGCAGTGAAGGTATCAGAAAATTCTCTTAGAAATGTAATTTAATTTCAAGAACTTTACAACCTCATATGGTTTGATGACAAAGTAATCCCATGCCTGGGAATTTATTCTAAGGTTATAGTTCAATCGAGACAAAAATGCTTAGCATTGAGTATGGGAGAAAAAGATGAGAAACAATTCAAATATCTAGCAGCAAGACAGAGGTTCATTACTTAGTGTCCATCAGTTCTATATATATAGCTAAAAATAATTTGTAAAGCTGTAAAAATTAGAAGTTGTTTATGATATTTTCTCAAATAAAAATCAGAACACAGTTCTATCTTCAAGCTTAGCACTAGCTCTGCAAATGGTTTGCCTTTGCATGAATAATTTAGAAGACAGCTTGGGAAGTGGAGAAAAGGCAGCATGAAGAGTTGGCCCAATGCTCTTCTTTCTGAAGTCTCTTTAATGTTTACATAATAAACAAGCACTAAGAGAAAATATTAAATGTTGCATCCAAATTTTTTGAAAAATAAATCAATCCTGAGGCAAATGAATCATGTACCAAATACTTCATTCCAATATATTTGCTTTTGACTTTGGTTATGGATGCTATGGAAATCTATCAGTCTTTTAAAATTCATCACATATATTGAGTACAGATCTGACCCCTACCCCAATGTGAACTCAGGGAGGGTATTAGATCCTCATCACATGGGGGTGGGGAACAAAAACAAGAATAAGAATTCCACAGACAAGTTCTTTAATAAACATTTCTTTTTTCCACTTTGCTCTTACTGGTTCAGTGTATGAAAATCCCAGTCCCTCTGCAGCTGATTTTATCAGTTCAGATTCAAGTTTATGACGTTTCACAAACATTGTCAAATCCTAGAGAAAAAAAAGAAAGACAATTAATATTTAAGTAACAGCTTAGAGATAATAAATGTTTGAGTGAGAATAATTTTCATTATGCAATGACAAATGAACTAACAGAAATATTCAGTCTGAAGAGAAAAAAAAAGTCCCCATGTCAACAGATTTTCAAGTTAGTGTGTATGAGAAAAATGTGCTTCTGGCATGAATGCAGCCTGAAAGAATGAAGTTCTAGAACCTTTCCTAAATGTTAATTCTCTTAAGAGCAGTGGTATATTTATCAACTCTCCCCAGAGCACAGCAGAATAAAGAGCTTTTTCTCAGGCCATTGGTCTCACCTCTCTGGCCTCAATAGATGCTGGATCAATGCTGTCATCCAATAGACTCTCATAGTAATCCACATTGTCTTGGACATCCTCATCATCTGGGTGGAATAGAAGGTAGGCCTTGGCACACTCCAAAGCCTTCACATACTCACCAACTGAAAGGCCAAGGACATGCAGCATTAGAGTTAGCCTAGGTCTGCCCAGATAATTTTTAAAAGACATTTAAACCTTCCAATCCACATCAACATCAATTATCAATAAAAGAAGATAAATTGAGCAGAGTAAGCAGAAATACAGATAAAGGAAGGACATATGTTCACATATGCAAAAGGGATTATCTTGCCAGGCATGCCTGTAATCCCAACAGCTCAGGAAGCTGAGGCAGTAGGATCTTGAGTTCAAAGCCAGCCTCAGCAATGGCGAGGCACTAAGCAACTCAGTGAGACCCTGTCCCTAAATAAATTAATAACAGAATGTGTGACAGATACCATTGCCCTGTGTACATGCATGAATGCACAGATGGTGTGACTCTACTTTGTGTACAACCAGTGAAACAATAGCTATACTCCATTTATGTTCAATGAATCAATAAGTAAATAAAAAAAAAAATGAAAAACAAAATAGGGCTGGGGAGGTGGCTCAGTAGTTGAGTGCCTTTGAATTCAATCCCAGGGACTGAACCATTATCTTTGGTCTGATTCAATGCTAGATATTGTGCATAAATTATCAAAAGTTTCTACATGAAGATGCTTGTTAACAACTTATTTAATACAAACAGCAGAACTGGAGGAGTTAATTCTGATTTCCGTACTGAGTGTGGGTTAAGTAACATCCTGAGGATGATCTTCAATAACAGTGATGTACTATTTTGTTCATAATGTATGAGAAATATAAGTAATTTCAAAATACTATTTCTCATTGCTACAAAGTTTGTGATAAAGTGCTACCTCTATAGAAAGTTCTTTAAAGAACCCCAATGCTCTGGAGGACTTCTCTCCAACCCCTTACCACACAACTGCATCAGCCTCAGCAGTGGTCAAGTACAAAAAGGAACAATTAAGAACGTTTCAACTATGAACTCTTCACTATAGAAATGTTTACCTACTGTAAAAGAAATATTTAGAAATATTTAACCATTATGAATGGAATTTTGAAATGCTGAATGCCATATTTTCAAAGAGGTCACAACCCTTGATTTCTTTTAAAAGAAATTCCATTTATATACACATATATATTTTCAGAGATGACTTTGATTTTTAGTAAGAATGATAACATTAGGCAATTCTTTCAAATCTTTTGCATTCACTGCTCATGCCTTGCACACATGATTTATTATTTGCCATCGGTGCCAGGACAATGAGTAATGTTTTGCTTTTGGAAAGGGAAAGGATTTGCCAAAGTAGCTTAAAAATTTTGATTTTCCAAAGTAGCTTTAAAATTTTGGCTTAAGATCTTTTCTTCTTATTTTAGAAGGGGAATAGTTTCTTTACTTGTGACCTGTCTACAAGGCGCTGATGCTGGAGGCACAGAGAAGAGCAAGGAACCAGGAATTATGACCTGTCACTAAAAGAAGTGACTGCAAGCCAATCACTTCCCTACAAAATGAAGATGTTAGACAACATGACACCAAAGACAAGTTTCAGCAATCTCAATTCTATTAACTGCTTTAAAGCAAAATAAAGGATGCTCGATATCTCTTTCACAATAAGATAAAGGGAAAGTAAAACTATATTGAGATTTCATTTCTCACTTAATGGACTGGGGAACATCTAAAATATATTCTGATAATATATTCTGATAATGAGCAATAGAAAATGTACACTACCTGGAGGAAAATTTGGTAACATCCGACATAACTATACCCAATAAATTATTTGACCCAGCAACTGACTATAATGATCTTATAGATAGGTATCTGTGGTCAGATGTGCAATGACATACATAAAATGCTCTTCACTTGAAAGTTCATGTATTAGCAACAGATCACCAACAACATAACTGCCCATCAATAAGGCAACACTAAAATAAATTACAGTTCAATGACATGCAGATAGCAAGAAAAATGGATGAGGAAGATCTCCACACACTGATACAATTGTGCCTAACCCTAAAAAATTGCCAAAATTTAACTATTTGACTAACAAATTGGTGATTTCATAGTCTTACCTACTAAAAATATCTGACATGCATTAAATGAAGAAACAGTGGGGGAATAGTATAAGTAATATGTTGCCCTTCTATGTAAAAGGAAGAAGGAGAAAAATTTTCTCTGAGTGCATATTTATTGTTTATGTATAAAATTTTGGAAGTATAAATAAAAAGCGAGTTTGATGGACATGAAACTGGGTTATGGAGACAGGGATGAGAAAGAGGTTTTTATAATATTTGGGTCTTTAAACCATGTAAATTTATTGCTATTAAGATTAAGTTGAAAGAATTAATTTAAAAATCATGTAGTATCAGTCTAGTATAATTTTTAGGAAATTATCACAGTATTAGATTCTGTATTTTGCCTATTTGTGGTGTCACCTTCTGCTCTTCTTGTCCCAAGCAGTGATATGAGATGAGGGAAAATTGTGTAAATTCCATTGCTTTGGTAATAAAGAAAGCATAGGACTGAACCATGAAAATACAGTGTCTCCAATAATGAAAAGCAACCTCCCAAAGTCTTCAAAGATAATCCACACTTTACCTCTGTAGTAGGCAAACTGTAGGTAGTCATAATGCAGAGGAAGGAAGTTCTCAATGGGTGAGAGGCGGCCGGGGCGGGTGGCAAGCTCCCTCACACATTCATGCTGGCAAACCAGCACCTGCATGTAGTGATCTGGAAGAAAGAGCCAAAGGTGTGTCCTGCAGTCTGCTGAGAGCCATGCCTCAGTCAGAGCTCCAGCTCCATAGGAATTCTTCACCTGCCCACTGCCAGAGAGATCTCCTTAACATCAGCACTTTGTGATGGTCAAAACTTTTCACCAAGACAATGACTTTCCCTGGTCTCGTCACTCAAGAATGGTAGATCCCAAACCCTCTGGTTCATGGTCTTTTTCTGTGTTTTACTCTTCCCTTCCCTTCCCATATACCCCTTTCTTTACCCCTCTGAATGTAAAGGAAGCCATTTCATCCCACCCACATCCAGCTGCATGTGGATTCTTATTAAACAACTCTGAGGCTTGTCTTAGGATGCCTGAAGCATCCTGGAATGAGGATTGGAAGTTCCGATTCTAGTGATGTTAAGAACCATTCAGAAAATGGGGTTGCCATGTTGATTTAGAGTTCAGGAAGAGAAATGAAGCAAAAAAAGCTCCCTTTCCCTGGTAATGTTTTCAAGACAAATTCTCCTAAGGAGAAAATAAAAAATAAAATTAATAGTAAAAATAAAATAAAAAATATTATTTCTTGACATGTACTGATCAAGATTCTACCCAGTTATAAATTAGCACATCACTTGGACCTTGTATATTCTAACACTGGAAACATTGTATATTCTTTACCAGGAACTGGTAAAGTAGGGGAAAGGATGAAAGCTAAAGAATTTTAGTAAATGTTTTTCCTCTTTCTCCTTGCTCCCTCTTCTATCGCTCCCATTCTTCTCTCTTGTCCAGAGTTTGATTTTGACAATGAAGACAGAGGCAGTCTTTTCCAGAAAGAATAGTCCATTCATGCTCGCATCGAGCAGGTTCCCTCGAGGAGGATGATAGAATCAATTTGATTTATGGCTGTACAACTCAATTTACCCAAACTGCCTTCTTTCAAGAGGTTTTCTGTTTAGTCGGAGGTGAGCTTAGGGCTGGATGATCTTGCAGAGAGATCTCAGAACACAACAGGAAGGAAAAGTGCACTTTCTGGTGTGGGGGAAAAGGTGTCAGGTTCACATGAGCTAACTCACTCCTAGGGGCACAGTTAGAATCCCTGAAGTCCACTGGCTCCAGATGGACCATGTGAGAGGAAGAATGAGTTCCATTTATTTGATTAGCTAGTTAGAAATAAACAGCTAGCTATTTTATTTCTCAAGGGAACAACAATAAACAACCTTCAGCTGTCTTCTCCTACTTAACAGTTGTATTCCTCTTTACCTTCTAATACACATTTCCCCCATTCCAAATGACAAGTAAAAGAAAAGGATGGAAAACACACCCATCATTAACTAATGTTCTGAATGAAAATATTTTTCAAAGTTGGATATAAACAGCAGCAAAAGTGACAACTATATCCTTCAGGATTAGTAATAAATAATTGCATTTAGCAGCCATTTGTATTTTTCTCCAACTTTTAATATCTCTTATAACTCTAAAAAAAACATTATAGCTTTCTAACAGTCTGTATTTTAAATGCCAGTTTTACTCCTAATTTAGGATGCTTTTGAACCAGAAAAGAATTTATATAGTGAGAGTTGTCATAATTCTTTTTATGCCTGCATTCTGCTTGAATGTCATTATGCAATTAATATGTTTTTAATAAGCATGAGATCCAAGATGCTTGTGTGGGAATACTTTAAAAATTTTCCTTCTTATAATAATTAGATATGCTTCAAATTCTCGAGAAGATCTACCATATTTATGAAATTGACAATATTTGGTTTGGACTCTTTTTTATTGCTTTTCTTTATTGGAAGTTGTGATGGTGGTGGTGGTAGTTGTATTAGGAATTAAGAACCTGAGTTAGAAGACCTGTATTCTTTTCCAGTAAACTGCGTGCTGTGGTAGTGACCTTGAGCAAATTACCAAATTCTGATCTGTGAAATAGCTTCCTAAACCAGATCTCAGATGTTTGCCAACACTTTTCCATGGGCATTACAGAGGAAGGTTTAGAGGTGAATGTGGGGGTGGAGGCTGGGCATGTATTCCCACAATATCACAAAATGGGAAACTATTATAAAAGAAAAGCCTGTCCATTTCCCCCCCCAAAAAAATAAGGGTAGAAAAATGTTTGCAATTAAAATGTAGAACACACATAAAATTGACATTGAAATGAGCAATGCTCATAATACTGCAGGCAAATGGATCTGGCAGAAGCCCAGAGAAACAAAACTTTGGGGAACAAATCCTTGATAATTCATGAGTTTATTGATTTTTGGTGAACTGAGTTGATTTTGAGTAATAGGGAAAAAATAAATGTAATTTTGACTCTACTAAATATATTTTGGTAGCTAGTCCCTAATTGTCCCTTTAAAAAAAAATCTTAACAAATTATGACCTACGTTCTCACAAACATGGAGTACTATTTACCATGTTAGTCTTTGCAATAAGGTTGGTTATCTGTCATCCTAATTCATTCATCCACCTATTCATTTAACCAATATCTGCCAAACATTGTACTTAGGTACTAAGGATTGAGCACTGAAACAGGACTTTGGACAAATGACACAGGAAAACAACATTTTGAAGGTCTGAAACTGAAAATAAACATGGTATTTCTAAGGAATTAAAAGTACAATAAGCATCAATCAAAGAGAAATTGGGGGGTGGGAGGATGAGAACATACACATGAAAGTCCTTGAAGGTTTTGGGTTTTATTCCAAGTGAAATGTAAGCCACTGGTGGTGGTGATAGTGAAGTTTAAGGAGGTCTATGAGTATAAAATTTTGTGTTTCAGAGACACAAAATTGTCTCTGTTTAGTGTCAAACCTGAACTATACACTAGGAGCAGAAAGGAGGTATTAACAACAGGTTAATTAAAATATACTAGGTTTAGTTAAAATATACAAGGAGTTAGCAAAAGGGATGGAGAGAGCCAGAAAATCTTAAGTGCTACTAGGAGGTAGCATCGATTAAAGTTTTGTAACAAATCAGATGAAAGGAGGAATTGAGGACGACATTGGCCTGAAAGATAACTTCCTGGAACTTGGTTTGAGTAACTGGTAAGTGCTTTTTTAGGGAGACAGAGAACACTGGAAGTTGGGGAGAACCACCTGACTTCAGTCATTTTCATTTCTATGAAACTGAACACTTTTTAATATATGTGTAACTTGGAACACAATGCATACTCAACAAATATTTCTTAAACAGTTGTTGAATAAATTACTTTGTCCATTTTTCAATTATCTAGACCTTGAAAACATGGTCTCCAGATTCAGAAAAGCCTGGATTTGATATCCAGCTTCATTTCAGTCACAGTGCTTAATCTTACTGAGGGGCAAATTCCTCATTTATAAAAGGGAGAGGAGTCTCTTCAACGAGGTGATCGAGTGACTGCCACAAAGATACAGATCTTTGTGAAAACCCTGATGGGCATCACTTATGTGGTCCAGCCAAGTGACACCATCAAAAATGTCAAAGTCAAAAGCCAAGACCCAAGAGCATCCCCCCTGACTAGCAGCATTTGATGCCTGCAGGCATGCAACTGGAGGATGGCTGCACTCTCTCAGACTGCAACACCCTGCGCCTGCCCAATTGCCTACGTGGTAGCATCACCAAGTGTTCCCTGCACCAGCTTGCCCAGAAACAGCTGTAACAAGACAGCTGCTGCAGGTGTCACGCTTCCTGCACCCCACGCTGTCAATTGCCATAAAAAGTGAGGCCACAGCAGCATCCTCCACCCCAAGGAAGAGCCAAATAAGTAAATAAGTCTCTCCTTGGGTTCCTCCTTCCCTCACGGGGCAGCCTCCTGCCCAAGACCCACGGTTCTGAGACCTCAAAAAAAATTTACCTTTCATTGACTGGAGCAGTACAAAAAAGAAGACAAAAGGGAGGGGGGTAAATAAATACCAATGGTATCTACCCACAGAATTGTTCAGAGGATTAAAACAAATACAAATATGTAAAGAGCTTTGTTATGTTACAAAAATGCTACATAAGTGTTAGTTCTTATCACTCCTGCTAATAAATTACCACTAGTAATAATACTAGTAATAATAATTTCAAAGCTACCTTTAAATATGCCCTTTACCCACAGTGAGTGGCAAGGTGGGGACATGAATTGAGGTCTTTGGGCTCAAAATCCCTTGCTCATGCCACTGTACCAACAGTGGTAATATTTTGCACTTCATATCTCATTTTATATCTTTCCTATAAAACATTTCATATCTTACAAACATTATGCATCTTAGATCTTATGAAACATTTTATCAAAAATTTTGGGTGTAATTCCAACAAAATAGGAAAATCTACTTTCTTAAGGAGCATTCACAGGTTGATAACCTGTGTCTCTGTAATATCCAGTACAATCTCTGGAAGTAAAATTTTCCAAGGCTATTATTGGGATTACATATAAGGTGACAGCTTAGCTGTTATGCTGTTACCCTGTGTCCCCTTTGATTTTTGTGACCACCAATGTCACATCATATCTGTAGATATTCAGACAACTAACTTGGTGGTGTACAGGAGGGTAGTAAAAATTTTAAAACGTGGGGTTGGTGTGTGGGCATAGAGAACTACAGCTAGGTCCCCTTGGAGGGGGGTTTGGGGCACAGTGCTAGGAGAATCAGAGACACTCATACTTGTTAGCAGTCAGCTCTCAGGGAGCTGTGTCATAGGTCATGCCATTCTGGGGATGGCCCCGTCCACTGACTGATCAAGGTGAAAACATACAAAGGCCAGGTATTTCGGCCAATGCAGGATATCCCACAGGGCTCTTTGCTGAGGAACTCCCCATGAAGACCTGCTTCCCAGCTGGACCTCTCCTTCTGCCTCTCTAGCACCTTTCTCTCCCTTTCAGAGGTGCCTTGATCTTGGACTTCCAGCTTCCCAAACTATTTATAAGCAATAACTATATGCTGTGTAGGAATCTTCTAGTTTATAGTATTTTTGTAACAACTCAAATGAACTAAGACACTCCCAGTTTGTTTACTCATCTGTAAGATGGGATTATGAATACTCTACCTACTTCACAGGGATGTCGTGAAATCAAACAAAATAATATGCGTGAAATAGTCATGAAATCTGCAGAGAGCTCAAAAATATTTTATTGTTCATGTCTTCTATAATGTCTTCCTAATTAACATCTTTTGGTTCTATTCAAATATTTAATATTTTATAATTCTTTATTTTTGACCATTCTCACTACTTTCTTACATTTTTATGCATAAAATAAACATTTTTAAGTATTATATTTTTTAAATATGCCCTTTAAATATAAAGGATATTAACTCAGTCAATAAAATATTTTGCATTATTTTTCAGTTACCTTTTGTAGATCAACTTAATTTATTGTATAAGTTCATATTTATAGGTCTTATGTAAAGTCTTTTTCTTCATTTGTCTTGTTTTTGTCATGCTTAGAAGAACTTTTCTTCTCCCAATATAATACAAAAATTCTCCTATATTTATTCTAACAATTTTATTTTTTACAATTATATTGTTAATACAAATAGAATTCATTTTCATGCACAGTATACAGCAGAGAACTAACCACATCCCCCCGTGCTTAATTATCTAATCTCATCACTTAGTGTAAATGCACATGACCTACTAAATACCATTCTCACATATAATAAACTACTCTTTTAAGTAATTGAAAAAGACTATACTAAAGTGTTCACTACTATGTTATTTATAAAAATGAAACATTGCAATCATTTTAACAAAAGGACCAGTAAGACTGGTCAAAAAAATTATGATATCCCAACATAATAGAATATTACCTAGTCATTAAATACAATAAGGTGAATCTGTATGTACTTACATTAGAAAAAGTCCACAATTAATTGTTAAGCATAAAATAAAACAAAAAATATGTTGAAAAGCAATATTTATAGAATTTCCCTATTTTATAATGCAATAACAATTATAAACACATAAATATCTGCAAATGAATTGGAAAATTTTAACTGCACAAATTTATCAATGGGAGATAGGATGGGATAGACATGGGAGTCTTTCACTTCTTAGAATATATACTTCTACATTGGTGCAACTCTTTTACAAAATGCATGTAGTATTTTTGTAATCAGAAAATAAAGAGAAAAAATAAGATTTACCTGCAATGGTTTCATAAAGACCAGCTCTATACCTTAAGTACTCATATTCTTCAAATCTTTGAGGCCCCTCACATAAAGTTCTGCACTCTATATCTTCAGTGAAATATTCTCGTAAAGCTTGTTCAAAGTACTTGATAGCCACTTCAAAGTCATCAGCCTCATAGTGTTTAACTCCTGCACTGTAGCTCTCCTGCAAATAAACAGAAAAAAACATATTTTCACAGAGCAGAATATAAGCAGCCCCAGGATCGTGTAGGAAGGTGGGGGTGGAGCTCACATGCTGCAGAGGAATAAAGCAGAATTACAGTGGGAGACAGACTGTAACCTTTCTGGATTCAAGTAACTATAAATGAGAGAGACCTGACTTGAGCAAGCAGACTGCTGGGGCACTAATAATTTCATTCTTTTCCTAAGCACACATTAAGATTATATTTTCTAGTCCCTTCTCCTGTGGGTAGGGCCATAGAGCAAGTGCAGGACAGCAGATGTGGAGAGAAATAACACCCACCTGCAGGCCTGGACCAACTGAACAACAACAACAAAAAGAAAATAGTCTTCCATCTAAAATCTTCCTCTCTCATCCTTTACTGCAATGATTTTGGAGGCCTCTGAAAATGGTGATGACAAGAATTGGGGGGAAAGCCCTTCTAATGTGTGATTTCAAATAACATTTGATAAACAAAGAATTGTGTAGCTCTTTAAAACTCCAATTTGAAAAATACAGGAACCATGGGCAAACCCACTCCCCAAGAACTAGGGAGCCATGGTGTGACCAGTGCGGCTTCGCAAAACTCCTAGGTATGAAGGGTGTTGGAAATAGGACATAATAACGTGTGCCTGTAGTCCCAGCTACTCAGGACACTGAAGCAGAGGAATGTTTGGGCCCAGGAGTTCAGAGACAGCCCAAGCCATGAAGTAAGATCATGTCTTGAAAAAAGAAAAAGTGTTTGAGAGGAGCTGAGGGTTAGAGATACTTGTATGATGTTCTAGTTTTCATAATATACTGATTCGTTAGTCAATTTTCATTTCCCTCAATTTTTAATATTTTTAAAATGTAAACTTTTAAAATTTTAATTAAAAACTTAAAGATTATCTTCATTGTTGAATCTTGATAATTATAATATTTCATCTGAGAACTCTGAAAATATAAAAACACTACTGGAAATTGAGAATCAATTTGAGATATCCATTCACATGAATCTTTTTGGGGTCAAATGAAACTTGGGAGTGCATAGCACCATGAGGCACGAGGCAGGGTTAGGGTTAGAACTCACAAGGTGAGGTTTGGCTTCGCGGTCTATCAGCTGGAACTCTTCCACACCAGCCATCATTTTGTAATTCTCGATGTTCTGCTGCATTTCCATGTGCTCTGGATTGGCCATGAAGAAAGTGTGAGCAGCTTCCACTGCTTTTTGCAACTGGTTAAGCTGCAGAGGAAAAAGAGGAAGAAATAAATGAAGGCAAACATTTCTAAGCTGGGCTCAGAGAAAAAGATCAGTTCAAGGTCTCACAGGGTAAAAGTGGCAAGGGCAGAATTCCAGTTTGTAGTCAATGTTCTATACATATTTTTCCCACTACACTATATCTGACTTCCACTTCCACACTTAAATGTCAGGAAGTTAATAGTGTCCCCCAAATAATATGTGGATATTTTGGCTTTGGTGAAAATGAATACACGTGCTTTGTTTCACATTTATTCTTCTTCCTCTCTTTTCTTAGGCATCTATGTTTTCTAGAAAACTGAATCTATGTGATTGTTAGCTTTATGATTAATAAAAAAAAAAGTCCAGAGCTGTGTATTGACAAATCACATTTTCAAAATTTTTGTCTTTTACTTTCTCTCTTGCTTTTGGCCCATTTTGCCATCAATCCTGAAACTCAATACAAACACTCTTCTCATTTTCCAAAGGATGGAGTAGGAAAGCTATCCCTCCAACAAATGTGTCCTCAGGCTTCAGATAGTGATGAATTCAGATTAAGGAGTAAACTACTCTGGTGTGTAAACGACCCTGAACTTACCACTCTGATTCTCACTAATATGAAAGGAAGAACTTTTAATAATCACTACCCAGACACTGTCCTCCTCCTAAACCACTTGACCCCATTCTCCATGGACAAAGCAAGGACTCATTTTTAGCACGACAGAATTAAATTCATCAATTTAAGACATTTTGACTTATGCTATGGTCATGGAAATTGTCTACAGAAAGATCCATTTACTTCATATCAGAAAAATACTTGTTCTCATTAGAAGTCTTTTTCATTGTGAAATCCAAAAGATATGTCAGGTCTGTTTTAAAATGTGAAGAAATGAAAACTCATTATTATTGAAGAAGTAAATATAAAATCATAGGACATCATATAATATTCAAATAGGTCTTCTTTTGGCAATGTGGCTACTCAAAGACTTAAAAATAGAAACAACATTGGGTTCACAAGTCCCCAGTCACTGTGGGCTAAAGAATCGACTCTCCCAGCAGAAAACATAAACTGCCTAATTTTGTGACCTGGCATCCTTATTATCATATTCTTAACTACTGACCTTTCTTCTATTAAATCTTTCCTGAACCTAGCTTTTTCCAATATTTTTCCTCTTTGTCCTAAATTCTGTGCAACCAGAATTATTTTGGTTGTCAAAACCTCTGATGCTGGATCTGGTTTTTTTTCTCTTTTAATTTTCTCAATTTCTCACACACTAATCAGATAAATAGGAATCATATGGGCATCAATATGGTGACAATTATACAAGTACAAAGGGAAAACAAGGGGTTCTAAATTATATGTAGTTTCACTTTTATTCATCAAATGAACCTGGAAAAATGTCTTTTAAACATTTGTGCTTCAGTTTTCCCTGAAGAAAAACATACTCACAAAAACTGCATATAACTATCTACCACATAGGATTCTGGAAGGATTTAACTGTGTAATATATATGAATGGTCTTCACAAAGCACTAAAAATAAATAAATAAATGCAAGCATATAGTATATAAATGATCTATCAGTTTTGAAGATGTAAATCTGTTCCCTGGAATGGGCATAATCCATAACTCCCATGAATGAACATAATCTATAACTTCCATGAATGAGTATTATCTATTAATTCCTGTGAACACACCACTTCCGAGGTTATAGTAGGCACCTGTTGGTGCCTGTCTCAAAGTAATAGCCAAACCATAAGTAGTGAGTAAAACTGATTAGTACTGACCTGCTCTGATTACAGAGAACTAGGCCTTAAAGTTGATAGAAAACAAATAAATAGTTGTGATCCTCATTTTCTTCCTTTTATGCCTTGGTTCAGACTGTTCCACTGATTTAGAGAAGCTTTTCTCCTGTGTAACTTCTTACTGAAATGTAACACATTCTGTAAGGCCAATCTTGAATCCTGCCTTCCTTAAGAGCAGCCTTCCCAAACCTATAGCTATGGTGAAACACCAGATATCATCTTATCCCTATTACTCTATGGGTACTTAACATATTCTTCCTGACATTTTATCTGAGTATATTTGCATCTCCCAGTAGAATTTTCTGTGGATAGGGACCACATAACTTATTTACCTTTTTATTTCCCACCTAATTTACATATAATACACATGATGTCTATGATATATCTAAGAAAAGAGAAAACATGTAAAGCAAATCTTACAAAGACTGAGAGGTATTCATGCTAGTGTGACTCATAAGATATACAGAACTAAGAGAATGTAAAACTGAGAGTTTCTAATAATGGTTATCACAGGTGAATATGATTTAGTGACTCTTGAAAATGATCAGCCAACATTTGATAAACCACATTCCCTATTTGCTTATTTGGTGCAGTAATATATCTGAATGGATTTTCACCCAGTGTTGAACACAGTGCCATCTTCCTCAAAGAAATATAAAGGAGATTTCATAACTTCACATTGAACCATAAAACTTCATCATGAACTTGACTTGGCTTTTAAATTATTGTAAAGTAGTTATGAAACTAAAATTGTCTGCCAGAGTCTATAAAAAAGATCATTGTTTTAATTGGAAACTTGATATATTTGTACTATGTCTTAGAAATACAACTCATGCACTGGATTTCATTGGAAAAGTCCACGTAACCATTTGCACATTACATAAAATGTTGTATCATTAGATGGAGATCACTACATGGTCTTGTAAGTACTAGATTTTGACTAATGAGGGAACTACTACTCCATTGATGCAAACTGATTCCGAAGGCTTCAAACTGGATTTCCTTTAAGGTATCATTAAAGCAAACTCCAGGAGAGGGTAACTCTAATATGAGGGTAACTCTGCACTAGAAAAAGAAATTTTGAAATAGAACAATTGAGGAAAGAGGAATGATTCAACAAGATGATATCAAACTTATAAGGGAAGCCACTGGCCTCTAAGACATGAGAAAAGTGTTTAAGAAGCCCTGGATTATTTCAACCCAGGTTATGAGGAATGCAGGCAAACATTTCCTCTTGCCAGCCCAGAAGCGCAATTCTACGTGGCAATCATGCTGCATGGAAAAAGAAGTGAACACTGAGTAAATCAACACCCTGCTGACGTTCAGAAGTTGCAGTGGCATGAGCTGGTGAGTGAATGAGGCTCTTCTGACATGAAAGTCATTTTCCATAGCCAGCAATAAAGGAGACATTTCTAAAGCATGCACCAATAACTGAAAAATCTCCAGTAGCTATCCACGGACCACAAAGAGATTCCAGACACTGCATCAGGACATTCAAGAACTTCAGTATTTGGCTCCAGTTTTTTTAGCATAACTTCATCCTATCCATCATTAAGAAAACTTTTCCCAGATGAGCTGAACATACCAAGTTTTATAACTTTCTGTCATCCTACTCAAGAAAACCCATGCGAGTCCAGTACTTCAGTTGTGCCCAAATTCTTCACTTCATTCATTCATTTATTTGGCAAACATTTATTTTGCATCAACTCTGTACCAGATACTATATTAGCTAAGGAGAATACATATATGGCCAAGGCAAAGACCCTGCTTTCTAGATGCTAAATATTCTCACTGAAGGAGACCAATCTCTAGTGAGTAAGTATTAGGGAAACAGGTTGAGGAAGTGCTAAGTGCTATGAAGGCATAAATGAACTCAATTGTGAGGCTGGCAGGGCTGGGGTGGAAGGAGGAGCCCTCAGATCGACCTAAAAGTGGAGAATCCAGTCGTGGGCTTAGCAGAAGAAAGATAATTTCAGGCAAAAGAAAGTCAAGGGAAAGGACCCTCGAGTGGAAAAAAAAAAAAAAAAAAAAAAGCCCTGGCATATTTTAATATTTTAAAAGCTGAGCAGTGACTAAACAGGGAGATTTAAGAAACTGGAGGACAGGTCACTTTTAGGCTATGCTAAAAAGTTCCATGTCAATCAAAGTGCAAGAGGAAGTTATTAAAGAAATTTAAGGAGGGATGTAACAAGATCTTAAACACATTTAAAGATGACCATCAAAACTGTTATGTGGAAAACAGATTTTGCAGCAAGCAGGAGGGCACTGCAGTAATTCAGGTTTGAGGTCCCTCCTGCACTTTGCAAAATAAAAACAGGGCTGCATAGGTCAGTGGCCTCCTCTTTTTCTTCCTCTCCCCTTCATGCTCTCCATTCCTTTCTCTTCCTATTTTGCCCATTCTTATGCCACGTTTCTCACCTCAGAAAGCACACAGAACACAAAAGGAAAGAAAATTAAATTTCCAAACATTTAATAGGAAATTTTATATTTTTATATAAAATTTTTTATATAAAAATTTTATATTTTTAGTAGGAAAAATATAAAAGTTCCCTTTCTTCTGATTTAGGGCAAATATAAAGCTCAAATGCTTTGAATATAAAACTGAAAACAGTTTGTGAGATATGTACAAGAAAGGAAAAAGCCAAATTCTAAAGCACATTACAACAGGTAAGGACCCTTGTGCACTTCAGGAACAACCTTTTCTCTCTTCTGAGGACTTTTTGAACAGTGGGAGTAAAACACCAAGTCTGAAATAAGTGATTTCCATTCTCCTACTCAGACATCAAAGTTTTCAGCAAAGAAGCAACTTTTTTTCTCTATGTTCACCTCCCTGACTTTGGGGATTTATCCAATATGATATATCACCTTTGGATAAGGTGTTATATTTTTGCTTTGGACCTTGATCACAATGTAGCCACTTTGGAGACTCATAGCCCTGTGTGGTGTTGTTCACCAGGTGACAAGATATAAGTAGACACTGAAAATATCCGGTTTCTAAATCACAGAATTTTCAAGTTCTAGCTAATAGCACTAACACACCCGTTAGAAAAAAAAAAATTAGGCATCAGATGAAACCTAAAAATTCCTGGGCTGAAAAATGTAAGTCTTCCTTTTATGGAGCTATGAGATATATATTGTGTCACAAGACACTTCTGTAGATATTTCATCACTTGCTAAAATCTCCAAATTTACTTCAAAATTTTTTGAACCCTAGTTAATTTTTCCTCCCAAAGTCAAATAGGTAAATACATATAAACATATTTTAAATTGAACAAAATATTAAAAGAATATTCTTAGAAAATACAATTTTGAAACAAAATTTTGAAGGAGTTTAACTTCCTGTATTAAACTAAATCTTATAAATTATGTCTTTCAAACTTAAAGACCTGACTGTATAGTAAGAATTCTATCTTATTTAAAGAAATTCCTCAATACTATACAATGAAATCAAATTTTTAGACAATGAAAAGATTGCCACATGAAATATGACTGCATTTTATTTCCTAATTAGTAATGCCATCCATTATGTTAATATGCCTTGTAAAAAAGACCCATGGATAAAATAACCTTCATCATTCAGAAGCAAAAAACAACAACTTAATTCTTTTGACAGATTAATAAAATTAAGTTTAGCATATGTTGAAAAGCCCATAATATATTGTGTAGCCCCTTTTGCCCTGACTTCTTGGAAGCTCAGAATTAAATTTTATCTCATTTATAATAACTGTATTACATGGAGTTTCTAGTATATCAAACTGAAACTGGCATACTTCCCTTTCTTCTTTCAGGTTTTCTTTATATTTCCATTTCAAAAATCTAAAAATAAAAATAATTGCTGTAGCAAGGTAACTCAAAGATCTTTTGAATACAGGAAAGGTACAACTTATTAGAAAGATAAATCCCCAGAGGAAGGGAAATTTCTAATAATTATATTTCTTTTTTATATCTCAGAACAGAACATTTGAAATTTCTAGCTTTGAAGAACCCAGTTATTCTTAAGTTAGGGTGTCCACACCAGTGTAGAAAATGAACTTATCTTTGCATTTACAGAATATTAATCTAAAATGTAGTCATGGTTATGAGTAAATATTTATAGATTTCAAAATACTACTTGGTCAGGATTAAAGGGGAAGTGAGATTTCTAAGGAGTAACATTTCCTCTGTGGAATAGGTTGGAAAGGAAGGACATATGTTTTTAAAGCACTTTCTTTTGCCAAACTGCTTATGTGCTTTTCTTCAATTACTTATGGTCCTGAGTCTGATTAATAGACTCCTGCTCTTTTTCAAACACTCCAGTGAAGTTTAAATCACATGTTTACATTTTAATGATAAACACTGACGCCTAAAATCCACTGCTGAAAGAGGTTACCCTGTTAGCTCATTGGAACAACATACTCCATATGCTCAATTCTCTAGTTTTCTTATCTGAATAAAGTCCATCTTTCTTGGGGGGGGGGGCGGGGAGAAACACTGAAATGAAGAAGCAGAACTTTTCAACATGCTATTTCAGATTAGATACTATTTATAACAAAAAGCCTTGATGTTTAAAAAAAAAAAAAAAAAAAACCTCAAAATATCAGCCAAAAATAAATGTGAGCTTAATTGGACAAAATCCCTCCAGCCATCTGTGAATTGTCTGACTTCCTAACAGGAGAGCAGAGCAGTCAAAACTCGGTGGTTGCTGGGCGAAGAGGACAGTGCACTGTCTTAGTGATGGAATGTGGACACGTAAGGACTCAGATCAAGGGAAACTGGTGTGCGTGGCTTACTGGTGAGTAGCTGTTGTTTTTGGTCCTCAGCACTAGGACAGGGTGCGCCTGGAGAACCAAGCAGCATCTGAACTTCCACCGTGTTTGCCCAGCAGTCTCCCTTGAGGTGTCAGAGGGTGACTAATGGTTCCCGAGAAGCAAGTTTGGGCCAAGACCTCTCTGACATTTGCTTCCTGCTACTGTTTCTGGAAATATTAACTTTAATCCTCTCTGAATATTTCTTGTGAAGGTCTGTGCCACTCATTTCATAACCCAGTTTTGCCAAGGTCCCATGATTTTTGTAGTACTCGTCACTTAAACTTAAATGTGTAAAGAATCTTAGGTCAGATTTTAAAAAACAAATGTAAGTTCAGTATTCCTCTAGGTAAGCTCAGAACTACATTCCCCTCATGGGTGACCATCATATTGGTGAGCATAATATAGTTTGTGAGGTTGCTAATAATAAGATGTATCCTTATGTATTGTTTACAAAGCACTTTACAAAACTAATAATATAAATAAAAGCAATAGAAATGGTCATTTATTGAGTGCCTACTATTCCTACCTAATAGGAATGTGAAAATATTCAAAATGATAATAGATGAGCCTCTATCTATGCCTCCAGTCTGGTGCAAAACTAGTCAGTTCTTATGTTTGGGGGTACATTCTTATACAAACAATATTTTATGGCAAAATTTAGAAAAGTGTGCTAGACATCGTTGATTTTAATAAACAACATGGCTTAAATACAAAAGTTTTTCTGCATATTTTTCACTCATGTTTTGCTTTTGCCTGGTTTTTAATTATTATAAAAGGAGATGAATGCTACCTTTCCCTAGTGATCTATTAAAAAGTTTTAGCTGGAGGGCTGGAGTTGCTGCTCAGTGGTAGTATACTCCCCTAGCATGAACTAGGCCCTGGGTTTGATCCTCAGCACCATATCAAAATAAAGGTATTGTGTCCACCCAAAACTAAAAAATGTATTTTTTTTTTTAAAAAAAAGGTTCTTGTCTCTGCAGCCATTTGCAGACAGATCACGTTTTCCCCAAAACTGTACAATATCATAGTCATTTTAATTTGTCCACTGTGATGAGCAAAATGATAATTATCTAGGATATCTGCCTCTAAAATACCCTTGGAAAGTCAACAGTGAAATAGCTTACTATAAACTTGGGACTAATTTTCTGATCTTAAAAATATGTTGAAAATTTTTTTCAAAACTTTTTGTGTCTGCAATATTGTTTTGACAAATGATAAAGTGACTGACATAAAATGTTTGTTATGGCAAGAAGGAGTGGGAGGCCAAGGACTAGGAATCAAATTGCGGGTTTGCTTCCTATTTTTCTCATAAGTACCCATGTTTCCTGAGTGGACTGCAAAGGAAGGCATGGTGGACAGAGAAAAAAATTAATCAGTTGGGACTTGGGCTGCTGAAAATTATAACAGAGCTAGGATAACACTGAAAATAGCCAGTTGAATTAATGACTTTGAAAAGGGCTCTAGGGTTTAGTGAACATACAAAAAGTTCCATCATGACATTTTCTGGCATGCTTGATCTCTGTTCTATTTTGTGTTTACTAAACCAATTTAATATTCCACTGAAACTGCTACACTAAGAGAAATGTAAGAAAAGCAAACAAGTAAATCAAAAGCTTTTCCACTTGCACCTTTTTGGTAATATGTAAATATGCCACATTCTTCTGTGAAACATAATCTTTTGCTTTTACAGGAGTGGGGAGTTTACTTCAAAAAATATTCCCAAATGCTCACTTCAGTTTATGTAAAGTAATGTACCATGGCTACAAGCCAAAGAAAGTTCATTCCAGAGACTCTTCCTGGTGGGAATTTCCAAGAGAGTCTGAGGTCTCTTCAGGTATTTAACCCATTGAGCTGACTAATGAGCGCTCCTAGCCTAACAGGCCACAGGGCGTTACTAAAGAGGTGGTTATGATGACAGGATTCTTTCAAAGTTTCATAAGCACCTCTCGCATCACACCTGCACCTTTTTAAGTATTAGACCACAGCAATACCTTGAGGCTGTATAGTAAATGGAATGTCCCTGCCACATATAAAGATTGTACATAAACCCACACTTCTCTGTGCTTTAGCCAAGAGACATTATTGGGGCTGGGGAAAAAGGTCCAGTCTGTCTGAATTTCTGAGAAAGTTCAAGTTTGGAAAAAAAATACATGCTGACTAAACACATCAGGTAGTATCAAATTTGAATTAATCTTATGAATACTAACTTCCAATAACCATAGTGAACCTGGCCTGTTCCATTGCTTCATTTTATAGGTGAATAGAAGATATGCCCCAAAACCAAGTGTCAGGACTGTCATTAGAATCTACGTCTTTGATTAAAACAAACATTCATGAACACACAGTAGGAATTTTAGTCACCATTATGTTAAAGTAGAGGTGAGTTAACACATATTCCATCCACGTGACAAGTGTTTGCTGACCAACCCTCTCAGGGAAAGAACTATGATAGGTTCATGCTTCTGAGGACACAAACAAATGTGATATGGTACTGACCTCTTGTCCAGTTAGGACCAGAGGACATACATGGAATATTAATAACAAGAACTAAAGTTCCAAAGGATTAGAAGGCAGAGTGAGTGGGTGCAGGCAATACTGAATGTAGAAAGAGAAGTTCTCACCAGGAGCCTGGAAGGTTCAGGAAAGTCTTCATTGTGAAAGTGGGGAGGACTTAGGTTCCTGGAGAACAGAAAACATGTGGATCTCTCAGATGCAGAGGAACACGAACAGGAAGCAAGCAGAGTATCTCAGATGTGTTTATGAAATACTGTTTTGGTTGACCTGGCTCATGTGAGAGGGCTGGAACACCAAACAAGCAGAAATAAGATTGGATGGAACTGGATCACAGGGATCTTTAATCATGTACATAAGGTATTTTGGTTTTTATTCCTAGCACAAGGAAGGCAGGTAAATCTATCTATGTTTCTATGTATGCATCTGTTTAAGTGTAGCAATGAAAATATATCCTACTTCATTTCAAAAGGACTTCAAAATAGAAAAGCTAACATGGTTTGGAAGACCTCATCTCCTAGCAGGAAGAAGAAGGGTATGAGACTGGGGGCATGTGATCAATTTGATGATGTTCTCTAAACCCTGGAAACTCTAGGCTGGTTATTAAATGGGAATCAAGAGTGGAATTAAATGGGAGTCAAGAGACTGGAGGATAGGCTAAGTTCTTGGGAAACCTCTGCAATTCCCTTTCACCCATAAAGAAGAAGCAAGTTCATCAAAATGAATGTAAAGTTACAGACATTCTTAAAATTTCAAAGCCAGTCAACTAAGAATATGGTGGTAACAGCAAGTGGGAGTCTTCACTTGGGACACACTTGAGGTCTTGGGCCTCAGAGACAGTCAGGGAGAAGAGGTTCTAAAATAAGAAAGCCATGAATGATTTTAAATCAGTCAGAATAACCTAGAAGGACAGGAAATAGATGTTTTGGAAATAGATGTTTCTCTCTCTTAGAAAGCCTTTAACTTTCTAAGAATTGTATTCCCCTGGATGTTCAAAGACTTATAAAAGTGATTTTATAGTTAATAAAGTAGACAACAAGTGATATTAAGAGTGAAATGTACTTCTGTAGGATAGGGCTTTCAGAGTCTTCATTGTACTACTTCTATAGTTAATCTCCATGAATGGGATATTATATTCCACCATCTTCAAACTCTTTTGATCAAAACCTTTCTGTCTGCTTCAGAATGACTCAAAAGACTAATGGAGTTTCTGAGGCTCTATTTGGGTGATACATAAACTTTGGGGATAAACCTTCCTAACTTTGATGAAAGAATGACTTCAATTATAAAATCATCCCCTTAGAGAGACCAGAATCCCAAAATGTGGAAGTTGAAGTAGCCCTTTGAGATCATCAGATGTCATACCATCTCATTCCATATTTTGCTTATAGGAATAGGTAGCTGAAGTATGGAGTGAGATTGTGTTCTCAGGTCCACATGGACCCTGAAAGAGGAGCTTGATTCCATAACCTGGCTTCTGACTCCAAACTTAATGATTTTTCTAGTATATCCTATAGCATCTAAGCCTAAGTGGCCAATCTACCTTGTTCAGCAGGACAATGAAGAGTCTACCATTTTTAACAAGTGCATATGAAAAATGAATTACACACAGAAAAGCTCCCTTAAAAAGTCAGTGTTAGCCAGAATAAGCCACATTAAAGTTCTTTTTCCATGTCACCCAAAAGAAGCCCAATTAAAGTTGCAAAGTGACTGCTAATGAGAACAGAACTATAAGATTATGTCAAATGAAGAGACTGGTTTGAATTGAAAAACAGCCTAGAAAAATCATATCAAATAGACTATAAAATTATATTCAGTGGTTAAAAAAACTCAGGGTTTCTGACTTCAATTTTGCACATACTGTGGGTTGACATTGGCTCCCATCCTCCTGAAATGTTACACTGTGTCAGAGTTTAGCAGCTGCATGTTTGGTCTGGGCTAAGAAAAGATTGCCACTGGGAACTTCCAGAGTTGAATATGCCAACTCTGTCTGCATGTGGTATTAAACTGTATATTTCTAGAGGCCTGGAGGCTTTGTCTACTCATCTTTCAATTCAACCTGACCAACATTCAATGAGTATCCTGTACTGGGTATTGGGTGGTTGGGATGGTGGGGAGAAAACTGAAATAATTCCTGCTTTTCAACAGCTAATCTAGAGGATGTGGTGGAAAATCAGACACATCTATAATTCAGGGTCAGGTAAGGGGTCTTAGAAATAAAAACACTTAGCATAAGGATTCAAATTAGGAATATAACACTTTTGAATAGGTGGATTAGGATCTGGGAAGTTTGCCTGGAGATCTTTGTGTGAGTATGGAATTTGTAATGGATCCTGAAGAATAGATGGGATTTCAACCAGCAGAGCATTTTACTGCAACAGAGGGAATGCTGCATCCTTGTGTGAGGATCCATGCATTGGGAACCTAAGTGATGGAAGCGGGGTTTACAGAAATCAAGAAACTAAGGACGTATACTGGATCCAAAATGGAATGGAGTTTGAAAGTGCATGAGTGCATGTTGTGCTGTATTTTGGAAGCACATGAAAAGTTTAGAACAATGGAGTAACTGAATCTTTTAAAACTCTTTTCCAGAAAACTTCTCCATCTTGTTACACAGTAGAAAGTCTAGGTAACTGGTTTTTTACCATAGCATGGGAGCATCTGTAGTAAGATAGCAAGGTTAGATTGATCGCAGTGGGTGGGCAGCAGATGCCAGTATATCCTGCTCCCTCCAACCAGGCCTCCACCTGACTTTGAATCCCAAGTGTTTGGAAGCAGACTCACACTGCAAAATTTCTTTTGGTAGGGCATACAAACAAGATGCTACGTTGCCACATTTCCCATTTCTAAAAGACCAACTTTCTAATCATCTAAAGGCTTTTATATTTTAAAGACTGTATCACACATCCAATTTTAAGACAGAGAAAAATCCTAGCCATATTATTAAAATGAATAAAGCCTTCTGAGAGTTGCCACCTCAACTCTTCCCTACCAGGGAGAACATGTGGTCCTATTACAAAATAATGTGTGCAGGTTTTTTTTTGGTTTTGTTTTGTTTTGTTTGCATTTGAAAACACTGTTATGTGGCACCAGAGGAATTCTCACTTGCCTCTACTTGGAGAGGGCAAAGAAGACAGATTCTGTTACACTTGCATTAATCTGTGCCCTTTGCCCCAGGGGAGTAGAGAAAGTTACTATGGGAAAGACTATATGAAAGGGGATTTATTAACCTTCTGCATTCCTGTTCCAGGGGCCCAGGATGCTACAGACTCTTTAACAGGAAGAAGAGTGGGAGCCCACACTCTCCCCTTCCAATCCAAGCTTCAGTGTTGAAGAAGCTAATGATGAATTCCTAGATGCAATTTTCACATTCTCAAAGAGAAGGCAAGTACATATGTGTATACCTAAGATAAACAAGTTTCCTACCAATTATTTTATAAAGAACTTTAACATAAATTATCTCAAGTCACCATCAGATACAAGCTGGACAAATATCACTTTCCCAACTTCTCAAATGAGAATGAATGTCTGAGAGGCCAGGCAGGAAGAACTGCCACAGTTATTGAACACTGACTATGTCAGAAACCTGAAATAAATGCCTTACATATTATCAGGTGTTATGAACTACTTGTACTCCCCTGAAATTTATATACTAGAGCCCTAACCCCAGCACTGAAGAATGTGGTTGTATTTGGTGACAGGACCTTTAAACAGGGAATTAAGTTAAAATGAAATCATTATGATATACCCTAATAAATGCATTGGCATTTGCATAAAAAGAGGAGGTCAGGACACAGAATGAAAGCTTGAAGATACATGTGCACAGAGGAGAGGCCACATGAAGACCAGGAAGAATGCAGACATCTAGGAGCCAGGGAGAGAGCCTCAGTAGAAACCAGCCTGCCGACACCTTGATCTCAGACTTCTGTCTTTCAGAACTGTGAGACAATAAATGTTGTTGAAGTCACCCAGTCTGTGGTCTTTTGTTATGGCAGCCCTAGCAAAGTATCATACCACATTTTAAAACTGAAAATAACAGTGAGGTTTGCATCAATAATTTCATTTGTAATTGAAAAAACTTAATATCTCTTACACGAGACTTGCAGCCCTTTATAATATAGACGCTATATTCTCCCAAAGATAAGATCAATCACCAGGCTGGCAACTAAATTGAGGCATTTTGATATTAATTCAGTGTTCTTTCTACAAAAGAATCATGAAATGATCCTGGTAAAATCATTACAACACTAAAACAAAATAGGAACCAAGGCTAAGAAAAAAAAGAATTCCAAATGAACACCCAAAAGCCTGGTTTTTCTTATAATTTCTCAGGATAGGACTAAATAAATCAAAGCAAATAAATAAATATTATTTTGCAGACATTCTGAAGTGCTACATCTGGTTTTATTTATGGTACTTAAACCTCCCATTTTGTTTTATTCTAAAAATGAGTTTGATCAAGACTGTCTTCCTCTAGGCATCTCTTTTCATTTCATTGTAAGTGAAAGGTTTTCCTAATGCAGAAAAACTCCCAAAGGGAAGATACTTTCCTGGTGTTATTTTGATTAGCTGGTAAAGTTTCTGAAAAACCCAGAATACCAGAATCATAGAGAAGTCTGCTAGGAAATGTCATCTTAATTTTGTGACACAGAATTGCTAAAATGCCATAGGAACTCTGGTCGGAATAAATTAAAAGCAAATTTTATACAGGGATGGACTAAATTGAGGTACAGTCATATGCCAGAACATCGTATGCCCACCGAGTATAATGAGACATGAAAGATGTCCATGATACTCTTCTGAATGGAAAAAGCAAGCTGAACACTATATAGCATGATTCCATTTATGTAATAAAAACCCAAAAGAAAAATTTCCTTTCCAAATGTAAATAGGAGTTGTATATAAGTAGAGCAGGGGACTTCATCATTAGCTATATTTTTAATTTTAAAAACAAGTGATGGTATACATAAAAAGGAATAACAAATGGAAGTTGAATGAGAAAGTAAGTAAAAATAGAGGTGATCACATGACTTTCTGAATAAAGAAATATTTCAGGAATAGTCAAGGAAGGGTCATCTTGGAAGAAGGTCTGATAATTCCACCACTGAATTTGATTGATTTATATAATTTGTATGACAAGTGAATTCTAAAACATGTGTCTGTGTGCACATGTGTGATCCGGAAGGGCAGGATAATTAAATGTACAAAGAAAATAGCTATAGGGAACTTTCTTGTGAACTCTTGCTTTCCTTAATCTGTTTAGTGAAGGACAGCCAGAATGATCTTTCTAAAAGGTAAATCTGATCTTATCTCTTCCTGATTTAAAACTCTAAAGGTCCCCTCCCTCATCCACCCACTGGTTTGAGGATTAAGTTCAAATTCCTTAACATGCCTCATCAACTCCTGCCTTGACTGGTTCTGATTACCTGCCCAGACTCACTTATTATTTTCTCTTGCTTTCTAAACTGTGGTCCCATTCAATTTTGTCTCAATTCCATTCATTGTCTCCACTATGGGTTTATAATGCTTTTCTTCTTGGAAAATTTTCCTTCCAAGTCTTTGACTGATGTTTCTCTCATCTTCAGTGGTCACCTTAGACATCATTTCCTCTGTCGTATCTTCCATGCATAATCAAGTCCCACACACTCCCATACACCTCTGGACTTCATCTCACAGTACCTCCCTAACAGTATTACAGTCATCCTGAGTTCTCCATTAGTTCTCTGGGGGCAGAGTTCAGAAGACATTGTTTGCCAGAACACAGAAGGTTAAGAAATTTTGCAAGTTTTAATAAAAAATGAACACATTTGTAGTTCAACAAAACAGAATAGATTGTTTTAATTTGAATATCTGCTGAGCTCATTAAAAGTTACGTCTCTATACTTCTCTGAATGATTATTTATTCCCAGTGACAAACTCTCCTTGGCACACCTGAGGCTCTCAAAAAGAAATTGGTGAAAAGTTGTCCATATACTTGTCCTTTCATCAAATACTGATTGAGGGCCCTCAATCTGCCACTGTGGTCCAGTTATCAATTTGACATGACAGTACATGAGGCATGGGCATGAGTATATCTCTCCATATATATCAGTATCAAGATAAGAGGTTATAGCATTGTGAGGGCTGTTGCAAATCAATAAGCAAGACAATGATCAATTAGTTAGTCAAATGCAGAGGAGATTTACATAGGAACACATAAAAGCACCACCTAAGTCAAAATGAGTGGTATTTACTATAGAACCAAGTATTTACATTATGGCAATTGGTTAAAAATAATAGCAATCTCTGTATAGTTGTTTTTTAAACAAAGTTTATTTAAACTGGAACTAATAGGTCATTCTTAGATTTAAAAGCCCAAATATGTGAACCTACAATATGTACAATCAGAAAAATGAGAAATTATACTTCATTTATGTATGATTTATCAAAATTTATAAATGCATTCTACTGTCATGTATAACTCATTAGAACAAATAGAAAATTAATATAAAAAAGCCCAAATAAACCAATAATAATTTTGAGGATTTGTTAGCATATTTGATTAACTGAAAGCCATTCAGTGGAAAATGCATAGTCTTCAATCAGTTACTGACGAGAGGGACACATCTGTAGAAGGACAAGTGAATCTGTGTTTTTGCCACGTGGAATTGGGCATGGGTAGACATGTAAGACAAGAAAAATAGACAAATAAAATCTGTAAATTCCGAAGAGAAAACAGATTTTCCTTGTAAATACTTCCTTTTAGGACTTCTGACATCCTTTAGGGAAAGGATGATTTTAACAATCTTGGCTTTGCCTGCCACTAGGTTTTCAAATATCTTTTCCAGGACCAGAGACTACGTGGACTGACCTGGTTACCACATGCTAATGGTTTGAAAATGTCCACGAGAGAACAAAACCCAATTAAGATCCAATTAAATCTCACTGCAAAATTTCTGCAAATGAAATATTGCACTGAGACCAAGAATTTGATATAGGTAGGCTATCAGTACATCTGTATTTTGATCTTATTTTTTACAAATAGGGGGAAAATATACTTTCTTTTCTTGGTATTTTTCTTGAAGAATATTATTTTCTGGGAATTTATGGTCTACTAGGGGTGAAAAACTTTTTTGGTGCCAAAATATAGACAATAAATAGTTGATTTATGAGACGTATTTATTACTCACAGGAAAGGATCCATGAAGAACTTAATATTTGTGCTGACCTTTGAGGAAAAGGTGTGATTTGGATGAGGAGTGATGCCCAGCAAACATTTGTTAAACTTTTAAAAGATTGAGTGAGCGCTGATTTCAAATCTTCATGAATTTAGAGAATTTCTTGCATTTTCTTATCATTAACATTATTTTCTCCTATTTTTATCCAAATAAGCTTGACTTGACTCCTTCTGAGAGAAACATGGACAGAGTCAACAGGCATGGCTGCATGAGAAGGGTGAACACCTAGGGGGAGAGAAGTCAAGTTCCATAAAGGAGGGGACCCTTGGAATCAACTTGGATATTCTAGGTGAGGGAGCTGTAACTGACCAAAGTGGGATACCCAGAAAGTGCAGGCGAGGGTCTGGGAGAGGAGATGCAGTTGAGGCTGCTGACTGGGAAGAAGTGGACGTTAGGAAAGAGGACAGATTTACACTGTGGACATATTTGAATGAATATAGACATCAACACTGAGCCCACATCTTCTGTGACTTAAGTCAAAATGAGAAGCTCAGTGTCCTCTTTGCCCCTACTGGTGGCCTTGTGGCTTCTCCAGGACCTTGACCCTAGCATGGGGACCTTCTGGATGTATCATTCTGCTCCGTATCCCTCTTGCCACACTGTCAAGTTGAGGTCTTCAGAGCAGTAGCAACTACTTTACTAGACTTTTGAGGAAGAAGGCAGAAGTGGGAAAAGGGGGAGCATGGGACCAGGAGTCAAGAAATGGATGCTAGTTCAGCTTTGCTGGTGAACTGCTGAGTGACCTTCAGCAAGATACTCGTTATGCCTAAATCTACTACTTGTTGTAAAATGAAGGGCCTGGGCCGGCTGGTCTTTATGATGACATCCACCTTGCTACATTTACAAAGGTAGATTATATATATCCTAAGAATGAATGGCATCAATGGTAACAATTGGCCTAATCCATTTTAGAAAATCAACATAAATTTTTAAAGGTGGCTTCAATATATACCACAGCTTACTTATAGACCCTTTAATTTTCTTTACTCACTGCAGAATAGTTGATTCCCATGCCAGCCCCCTTCCTCTGTGCCAGTCGAGAGAGTTCTGTATTGGAATGAGCACTGATCTATGAGTCTGGGCTGAACTTTCCTTGTTGCTTTTACTGGTACTCTTCTGACCAATCTCGAACTATTCCTCATGAGAGTAGGTCCAGATTTTCTGATGTTTCCCGAGCTGGTGTTGGTAGGCTCTGAGTTAGCCAGCATTATTACACTCCTCCTGAGCTTGTCCCACAAAGGCAAAAATTGGGGACCTTACTACTCTGATCTTTTAGATATTCACTGAAGGAGACAAGGGTAAATCAGTACCTGTGAAGAACTCCTTTAGGCAAGATCACTCTCGCATGGCCTGAAACCCTGCCTTAAGGATAAGATTGGAGATAAACGGCCCACTACAAGAGAAAAGTTAGAAGTTTGGATGGAGAAGTTGGTACATATGTGTGTGTGTGGTGGAGAGAGGGGGTGTTTGTATCTTGCTTCCTGGGTGCATATTTTCCCTGAGAGTTTGGGCATGATGGCAGATCTCTATTCATTGCCCTTGCTCCTAGTTTGCTGTACTGCCTCTCAGTCCTCTGCTTCATTATCAGTTAGTAGTACATCTGTGCCTCCTTTATCCTGGAGGGAGAACAAATTCACTGCATACGTCACAAGTGAGATTTCTTGATCTGTTGGATCTGTATGTAATTAATAAATCTTTGTCTAATTTAATTGTCTCATGTGTATAACAGGAGCAATAACCTTAATTCTTAATTTTTATTTTATTTTTTACATCTGAAATGTGATTTGTAAAAAGAATGCCAAGTTTGTAAATTAAAATCCAATATAAGTTTAATATTTTCTCACTGCTTTCTCCATTGACTCTCAGAGGTTGAAAAGTCCTTCAGGGTCAGTTGGTGAAACCCCACCCTCAATTCTGGTGCTTGAATCCTCTGCAAAACTCTTTGTCAATTGCCCTGTGACTTCTGTGCGAATACAGCCACTGACATGAAATTCACTATCTTCTACCTGAGCCTATTCCAACTTTGGCCATGTTTGGTCATTCCAAAGTTGTATCTTATGCTTCCTAGAATCTCTTCTTAAATTTCTACCCACCAGTCTTCCATCTACCAGTTACAACCATTGCAGATAGGTCTAAGGCAGCCACATGGGTACTCTGAAGATGTTCTTTTAAGAATATTGTCATCATGTGCTGCCAATGTCAATTCTAAAGCCAGACAGGTGGCAGGGCTCTCTGTATCATGGAACCTGCCACATCTTTTCTATGTTCCCTTGCATTTGTTCTTCAGTTCCTTCCCAGCTGTCCTGTCAGTCAGCAGTGGTGCCCCATATCCTATGGGATTTTGTTCAAGGCAACAGTGATACTTGATACATAGGGTAATGTCATTTCTTTTTCCTCCATAAATCAGCTATGACTAAAGCAATGAAATTCTATTAAGTAGTATAAATTTAAGCCACCTCAGCTGTTCTCTCAAGGAAGAAAAAAGAACTATTTTACTGTTGGTTCTCCAGTTACAAAAGTCTGGGTATCATCCCAAAAATATTTCAAAAAGAGGTATTATTTCCAGAGGCCAAATAGCACACACGTGGGATGAGAAAGATCTGTTGACTATAAGGAGCCAGCAATACCATAGAAAATATAACTGACTCCTGACAATAACCAAAACAAGTCCCAAAGACAGCTGGGTTAATGGGAAATAGATTTAAAAAGAAATTCTCCTCCTCTGGATTTCTCCTTAGCACATGGCCTGCCAGCGTACACAGCTATGTGTTTGCCACTGAGCCACACCCCTAAGCCACAGTGCATTATGCTTGTGGTTTGAGATGCTGAATGCTGCTGAGGCTACAGCCCTTGTTAATCTTGGAGCAGGAAGTAAGCTTTGTTTGTGGATTCACAAGCAAACAGAAGAACATTACATCTCAATGCAGCCTACTCCCGGAAAAGTTTCTTTCACTTAAATGATCTTCTCTTGGTAATTAAAGCCAAATTACTTTGGGACTTAGGAATTGTGAAAATTGGCCCCAAGAGGGCAGAAAAGTGCTTTGATGGCACGGAAATTTTGCTAAAGCCATAGACGTATACATCTCAACATATACACATCCATAACCTGAGAATAACAGATTTGAACAAATGGAAATAAAGGTTTAGATTATCTTTCCTATGATCTATCAGGTGGATGAAGTCAGTGTTCAGTTCTTTATTTTCATAAAGTTTTTAAAGGCATTATAATATTTAACCTTAACATCATTATAAGGTGCAGATTAACAGTCATAGTTTTACAAATGAGAAAACTAAGACTTAGGTTAAGTACTTCAGATCTATCTAACTCTACTACTTCATGCTACTAGTTTATTTTTATATAGACATGAGGAAGGAATGAGCTACAAGTGGCTGTTTGTGTATTTCTGCATGCATGGCTTGGGATCGTTGTTTTCCTATCTATTAACTATTTTAGGGCAGAGAAAATATTTCTGTCTTTTTTTCTTATATAGTCATCTGGCACTCCTTACATGGACATGACCCAAACAATTATGAAAATACATGCACACGAGATCTTAGTGCCGCTGTGACATTTGTAGGAAGAAACTACTGGATTCTATACCAGTCAACCTTGTCCAAAACACATAGGTACTTGGAACATAGTTTAACCAAAGTCTCCCCTGAGGAAGCCAATAAAACTTCCATTCATTTTATTAACTGGGAAGATTCGATGTAGTCACTTTTTTGACCTACATTTAAGGAAGAGCAAATAGCAAAAAGGAAAGTCCAAAGGGAACTGACCCTCCCAGTGTCCTCAAAGGCAATGGAAATTAATGATGCTGATGTTATTTTTAACCACATTTTCCCCTGGATTGAATGCCAATTTTTAACATCAAAAAAAAGGTATTTCTTTCCATTCCAGAAGTACAGTATGAGAGCCTCATAATCACCATACCTGAGAAAGGTTATGGTTAGTTTCCAGAACTGAAAAAGGATCAAAATACTCAATGGTATTTGTTCAGTGACTTATTTATTTATTCTTACACAAAAATTTTCCTCTATCTCTATATGCAAGTATATATCAGGATGTTCACAATCAGTTCCAATACCATTAATTTGGCATTTTGTAATGGTAAATAGACAGATGGGTCTGTCTTCCATTCATGGAAACTCAGCTCAATTGTTCCATTGCCCTCCTAGCTTTGAGGACCTCAATATAAAACAGCAGGGATGATCCCTGTTCAGGTTTCCCCAAGGAACTGCTATGAGGGACAAATGGGAAAATCCATGTGACATTACTAAGGGCAAAAATATACAGATATAAATATCTATCCACAAACTCACAATTGATGTTGCTATAACTATTTCTGTGTATGTCTTCTCTCCATCTCTACAACAAGGACTTGTGCTTCATGTTATCTCAGTGCTTAGGATGGGTAGAGGTTCAGTGCACGTCAATGACAAGGATGAGAAAGAAATTTCACATAACCAGCCATTGGACACCATTCTGCCAGTAGTCATGATCATCCCAGCCAGAGAGGGCACAAGCTGAGTCGCTTGATTAGAAGGGCGCCTGGTTACTTCTACAGTAAAATGAGAAGCTATCAAGTGAGCTCCAAGCCTCTCCCTTCAGAGACAGTGGCCTAGTGCTTTAAGAAACCTGCAGCAGATAAAAGCACAGGATATACAATCAGGATATAACTTCTCACACATAAATCTGTGATGCTAATGATGTGAAAGTCAAAGAGATTCAGAAAAAAAAAAAAAAAGAACTAGAATATTCCTTCTGGAGAAGAGTGGAAAATTTCCTTAATAGCCAAGTTTGCTTTTCCTTTTCCATCTAACTCCAATCTTTTTATTTTTCTTCATTTCAAAACATTTAAGCAGCTTAGTGGATCCCCAAATATAGTATCAGTGGCAACTTCAAAAAAGCCACAATAAGTCCCTCAAGGACTTTCCCTCACAGCATCTTTTTTTTTTTTTTTTTAATGCCTGGACAGGCCTGACCTCCAGGTCTCATCTTAGAAGTCAAACCCTTCCCCTTTGATGAAAGCCTCCTATGTCTGATCAGCCCCAGACGCACAGCAAAGTTAAACAGGGTCACAGTGTGGGTCTTCAGTGTGAAGCCCGTCCAGGGGTGGGGTGACTTTTCCTGTGCGTGGTCTGGCTGGGTGGCTGCCACACACATGCTGATTACTTTAAGTCTGCTGAAGCGCCTGAAGTCTAACTGGCCTTTTAGAAAGCCTTCATAAGAAGTCATTTTCCAGGGAGGAGCAGACACTCTCAAAAATGGAAAACAAATAGAAGCAATGTCAACAGAATCCCAGTTAAGATGCTGGAAGGAAAACTGGATGCCTTCGAAAAGCAAGGAATCCTACTATCACTCAAATCCCTCAACTTCATCGAAGGAGAAACTGAGACCCAGAAAAGGGAAACAATTTTTCAAATGTCACTTGGGAAACATCATTGCCTGGGACCCTAAGTAACCAACTTTGCCTTATACCAGGTCAGTGTTTTCCAGATGTTTCGTTTAAATAATGCCAAACTACAGACATCTGGAAACCTGTACTTACACAACACCCAACATGAACTGTTTCCAAATGATCAGAAATTTGCTTTGAAAGATTATTATAACAAGGAAAAAATATTTGAGTGATTTCAGACTTTTCACACCATTCATGCAGATGTTTTCGTATGGTGAAGAAATAAACACAATTAGGAAGAGCAAATGTGATTCCCTTTCTTATGCATTGATGTAGCTCATTAAAATAATAATTTGCACTTGTCTCTATTGTTTGGCATTTCCTTATGCCTAACCCCTTGAAATTCAGTTGGCCTCTTTCACAATGTTTATAAAGTTCTCCTTTTGATTTTTTGGTTGTATAACAATGGATTTTCAACATTGTTTTAATACATAAATTCAAACCAAATACAATTTTTTTTCATAATTTCCTTTTTTAAGGAAAGTAACTTTCTCTTCTCTGCAAATATTTTATTTGTAAATTATGTAATCTCTTTCTCATCCAGCTTTTAAAAATAAAACATACTTTTGGCTTATGTTACACAAATATGTAATATTCATGATAACAGATGCCTATCCAACTGACCAGATCTGCCTGCCTGCCCATCCACCATTCATCCACTCATTTTTCTTCAATTAATATTTAATGAGTGCCTTTCATATGTCATCTATAGCAATAGTTATAGGTGATCCAAGTGTGTAAAAGGTAGACAACATCCCTTACCTAACCGGCCTAGTCTAGTGGTACTAAATTTGTATATTCTAGATTTTGTAAGAAAAATAACAGTGTGTAATGTTACATGATGGCATATTCCTATAATGTAACCAACCTAATAAGAAAGTTCCTAAAGCCTGTTAATTATACTCCATTGGCTATCCATTCACAAATATTTAATGAGTACTTACCATGCATCAAACACTTCTTTAGTGAAAAAGATGCTCTCTCAGGATTTTACAATGGCATTAGCCTCTAAAGAGTTTTGAGGGTACCTGGTAACAAGTGACTCTCTAATTAGACATCTCCCAATGTAGAAAACCATGTCTTATTATACATAATAATAGTTATTAATTTTTTTCTTATAAGAAGCATCAAATAGCATTCCCAAATTATATTCCATGTAATAAACAGAAGATCCTTAAAATTTGCCAATGTAACAATTGTGATTTCAGCTCTCTGGGAATGACCTCAAAGACTTTTAGGAATTAGTAGATCTATAATTTACCTAAAGTACAGATGAACCCTGAAAGAGTGGGGTGTGCACTCAAGGGAATGGATCCAATCATAGGGTCAACATCCTCAACTCAAAATGACTTTGCTCTTCTAAACTTAAGGTAATTAGTGTAGTAACTCTCTGGATTTGGTAAGATCTGTGTTTGTTTATGAAATAAAGTTTAATGAGGTTAAAGTTCCCTTTAGGTATTATTATACACAAAATAAAATTGTATATGGTTATTTAACATATAATGTTAAAGAAATACAAGTTTTTAAAGAGTATAATGCATGTGTATAAACTTCTCTGTTTGCAAAGTTGGAGAGTGAAAGGATCTCCTAATAAGTCAAATCCCCGAATGCTGTGAGGGGCCAAGCAGGTAGTGTCAGCACTCACATGGTCACACCAAATAGCACTAAACAGTGGTTCTCAAGCCTTAGCATGCCTCAAAATCATCTGGGTGTCATGATAAAGTGCAGATTGCTCCCCAGCAACTCAGGAGTCTGAGGAAGGAGGATTGCAAGTTTGAAGCCAGGCTGGGTAATTAACAACAACAAAACAAAACACACACACACACACACACACACACACACACACACACACACGGAAAGAGATAAAAGAAAAGTGAAAGGGGCTGGGGTGTATCGCAATGGTACAGCACTTGCCTAGTATGTGTAAGGCACTGGATTCAATCCCCAGTATTTTTCAAAAAACAAAAAACAAACAAAACAACACCAATAACAAAAATGCACAAACAAAACACACAGATTCCCAGATGAAGCTGGCGCTGCCGATCCAACCCTGCGATGTCTGCCCTAGGAAATGAGAGGGTCATGAAAAAGAATCCTTTAAAATTGCTGCCTTGGGAATGGAGGTCAAGTATTGGCAGGGGTTTCCATTTTTATAGAGATAATAACCTAGCAATCTATATAAAATTTACTGGCAAATAATTAAAAAATTAGGTTTGTGGTTTAAATATGAGATACCTCCCAGCTTATGTGAGAGAAAATGCAAGAATTTTCAGAGGTCAAATGATTGGATCATAAGAGGTGTTACTAATTGGTGAATTAATCCATTGATATGGATTAACTGGGTGGTAACTGTAGGCAGGCTAGGTGTGGCTGGAGGAGACAGGTCATGGGGATGTGTATTAGGGTTTATATTCTGTCTCTGGTGAGTAAAGCACTCTCTCTGCTTCCTGATTGCCATGAAAGTAGCCCTGAGCTACTTTCCTTCACCATTCTCCTTGATGTTCTGCCTTGATGTTTGCCTTGATGTTCTGCATTACCTCGACCCAGAGTTTCGGAGTTGGCCATTTATGGACAGACCTCTGAGACTGTGAGTCTTAAATAAACTTTCCCTTCTCTTTGTTGTTCTTGTCAAGTCTCTTGGTCACAGAGACAAAAGAGGTGACTAAAACAGTAGGGGGTCAAAGAAATCACGTCTGTAAATTGGATTTTTCCTGCAGGCTAAAGGTTTGTACCCTTTGACCAACTGCATTTACTTATTTGGGGAATAATGTGTCAATGTTCTACAAAAAAATTACAAAGAAAACCTGATGCCAAGAAAGCTATCCACAAAGCCACTTGGTTTAATGCATTCCCACACGTTGGTGGTAAGGTATCAAGTGCATTATTCACTGTGACAGTCCTCGCTTTCATCACCTGCAAAACAGAGTTTATAAGTATACTTGCTTCAAAGGTCAGTCTGTCATATTCGATGAAATAAAGACATGAGGAATAAAACCCCTATGGTTGTCTAATGCAGGGTCCCTATGTGTTATAAAATCAATAAAAATAGTGTATAAATAATTGTTCTTAAAATTTAAAATATCTCCCCTACTATTATTTGGTACACACAGTAGACTCCAATATAGCAATGTTGTACAATAATTCTACCACTGGAGAATTTTTTATTTTTCCCAAACAGAAGGAAACAATATTTGGTAATATTTTTAAAAAGATTTTGAACAAATAGGATGAGAGAAAACACATAGAATTATATTTTTCTTAAAGACAGTGTTAATATTGGGGTCATTTCAGTATAGATAAGTGTGCCCACTCACTGAAACCCCTCTCTACTGGAGGAGTTGCCACCCTAAAGGGGGCAAGTAATTTTATCCTTGCTGCCAAGAAGGAGATACTGTTAATAAGCAGACTGACATCAAAATTTAAAAAAAAAACAAAAAGACTCTTAAATAAACTTATAATTGGCACTATATCAAGCCTTTGATATAGGCTATCTTGTTCAGCGCTTAAAATAGACCTTTGAAAATGTAAGGCACACAAAACACAGCCTTCGTGCTTACTGAATCATTTCCTCTTCAGAAGTTTTCACTTAGGGTCACTTCTTGCCTCTAGCGGAGTGCCTCTCCAAAGAACTTACCCCTAGAAACAGTTGATTTTTACCCTCGACAGACCACACCTCCAAAAGTTGTTCTTACAATTTGAGATTTTTTCAGGCTAAAAATAGTAAACTGTTTTTGCCTCAAAAATCTTTTTTCTTCATCTTTTAGTCACTAATAGGCAGAGTAGTGAGTTAAGATGACCAACTCTTTTAATTTTAAAAATCTTGCACCCCGCTTTATTCAATTATGTTGACATGAACACACAGCTGGGTTTATATTTTAGCTGTCACTAGCTCTGTTTCCTTGGGCACATTAATTAACCTGCTTGTGCCTCAGTATCTTCACCTCTAAGGTAAGGATAATAAGATCCTTACCTCTGAGGATTATGGTGAGATAAATAGATAACTGTGGAAAACAGCACTATTCTTTGTACATAAAAAATATTCAATAAATCAGTTAAACCTTGGGCTTTATCTAGATCCTTTATTTTATATTTTGCATTCCCAAAATGGGAAAAATTAAGTGCAAATATGAATGAAAAGATAATAGTAAATAAAGCTATTATTGTTATATACTTAAAAATTGATTCATTTAAAAATGGAAAATAACCTAATATTCCTCAATCATGATATCCAGAAGAATATATTGGTAGTTCTGATAAGAATCAAGATTATCTGTAAATTAGAAGCAGAATCCTGACCATGCTCGAAAAAAAAAAAAAAATCTTGAAGATTCTTTTGAAAAACTAATTTTAGAAATTCACAACTAAATTTACCAGACATCTTTAAAGATAGAAAATTCTTAGAAAATGTTTCCAGTATGTGATGTGTGTTTTATTGTCACTAATTTTATTCTGATTTTGTTTTTTGTCTTCATAAACCATTATTTCTCAGGTTCTGGAAGGTCCTTTTCATTTGGAGAAGACGTCTCATCCAGCTAATACAATCCCCAGCATTTCATTTAATCAAATGAAATTTAAGAGAGTATTCTAAATAGAGGATCATGTCATTGGCAAACAGAGATAGTTTGAGCTCTTCTTTTCTGATTTATATCCCTTTAATTTCTTTGGTCTGTCTAATTGCTCTGGCTAGAGTTTCAGGTACGATGTTGAATAGAAGTGGTGAAAGAGGGCATCCCTGTCTTGTTCCAGTTCTCAGAGGGAATGCTTTCAGTTTTCTCCATTTAGAATGACGTTTGCTTGGGTTTAGCATATATAGCATTTACACTGTTGAGATATGTTCCTACTATCCAGTGTTGTGAACATGAAGGGGTACTGTATTTTGTCAAATGCTTTTACAGCATTTATTGAGATAATCATGTGATTCTTATGTTTAAGTCTATTTATGATGAATTATATTTATTGATTTCTGTATGTTGAACCAAACTTGCATCCCTACAATGAAACCCACTTGATCATGGTGCATTTTCTTTTCACTGCATTTTTTATGTGATATGCCAGTATTTTATTAAGAATTTTTACACAAGCATAAGGCCCCGAGTTCAATCCCCAGCACCGGGGAAAAAAAAACAAAACAAAAGAATTTTTGCATCTATGTTCATCCAGGATATTGGTCTGAACTTCTAGAACTCATAAATGAATTTAGCAAAGTAGCAGGATATAAAATGAACACCCATAAATCAATTGTGTTCTTACACACCTATGATAAATCAGCTGAAAGAAAAATTAGGAAAACTATCCCATTTAAAATAACCTCCCCCAAAAAAGAAAAAGAAATACATAGGAATCAATCTAACAAAAGAAGTGAAATACCTCTACAATGAAAACTACAGAACACTAAAGAAAGAAATTGAAGATCTTAGAAGATGGAAAGATCTCCCATGTTCTTAGATAGGCAGAATTGTCAAAATGGTCATACTACATAAAAGTTCTATACAGATTTAAGGCAATTAAAATTTCAATGACATTATTCATAGAAATAGAAAAATCAGTCACAAAATTCATTTGGAAAGAGGCCCAGAATAGCCAAAGCAATCCTTAGCGAGAAAAGCGAAGCAGGAGGCATCACAATACCAGACTTTATATTATACTACAGAGCTATAAAACAAAAACAGCATGATATTGACACCAAAACAGACATGATGACCAATAGAATAGAATAGAAAATGACACAGAGACAAACCCACATAAATACTGTTATCTCATACTAAACAAAGGTGCCAAAAACATACTTGGAGAAAAAATAGCCTCTTCAACAAATGGTGCTGGGAAAACTGGCAATTCATAGTAGAAGAATGAAATTTAACCCCTATCTCTCACCCCGCACAAAACTCAACTCAAAGCAGATCAAAGATCGAAGTATTAGGCCAGAAATCCTGAACTACTAGAAGAAAATGTAGACCCAACACTCCAATTTTTCAGCATAGAACCGACAATGAGACTTATAAAGCACAAGAAGTAAAATTGAAGACCAATAAATGGGATATATCAAACTGAAAAGATTCTTCAGAGCAAAGGAAACAATTAAAAGCACAAAGACAGAGCCTACAGAAAGGAAAAAAATCTTTACCACCTGCACCTCAGATAAGGCATTAATTTCCAGGATATACGAAGAACTCAAAAAGGCTGACACCAGTAAAATGAAATAACCCAATTAATAGATGGGCTAAGGAACAAAACAGACACTAAACAGACACTAAAGAAGAAATATGGTCAACAAATATATTAAAAAATGTTCAACATCTTTAGCAATTAGAGAAATGCAAATCAAAACTACACTGAGATTTCACCTAAACTAGAATGTCCAATATCAAGAATATAAGTAAGAATGAATGTTGGTGAGTAGGTAGGAAAATGGGTACACTTATATATTGCTGGTAGGACTTCAAATTGGTGCAACCACTCTGGAAAGCTGTAGGGAAATTCCTCAACAATCTAGAGATGAAACCACCATTTGACTCAGTTATACCACTCCTTAGTATACATCCAAAGGATTTAAAATCAACATATTACAGTGACACAGCCACATCAATGTTTATAGCAGCTCAATTCATAATAGCTAAGCTATGGAGCCAACCTAGATGCCCATCAACAGATGATTGGATAAAAAAGTAGTATACATATACAATGGAGTATTAGCCATAAAGAAAGACTTATAACATTCACCAGTAAATGCATGGATCTGGAGACTATCATGTTAAGTGAAATAAGCCAATCCTAAAAAACCACAGGTTGAATGTTCTCTCTGATATGTGGGTACTAATACACAATGGGAGGGGAGGGGAAGAATAGAATTTCAGTGAATTAGCAAAGGGGAATAGAGAGAAGGGATAGGGGACAGGAACAGGAAAGAAAGTTGAATGAATCTGACATAATTTTCCTATGTACATATATAAATATACCACAGTGAATCTCAATAGTGTGTACATCCTCAAGACTGGGATCCTAACTAGAATAAGATATGTACCATGCTTATATAAATACATCAAAACAGATTCTACTGTTGTATAACTAAAAAGAACAAAAAAATATTGAAAAAGAAATTTAACAGGGTTTTATTCCAGTTTTTACATGCTGTATGTGAACTAGAGAGATTCCCAGGAATTTGTGCAACATCTTCCTCATGGTATTGCTGCAGGGTGAGCAAAAGTGAGGAGTGCTTTAGAAATAGAATGTATTAGATGTACAATAATTGAATTTATTATATATACAACAATTCACATAGATATACATATATATGTACACATATATATAACAATTGTTTTATTCAGGTATGACTTTTCAATGTTGAAGCACAATGGATATTTGCAGGGTATGTGAAGCTATAAACTGAAAAGGGTTGATCTAGGAAAGAATCTCTGATTTTCACTTTAAACATGAGTGCTTTTTTACAAGGCAAACACTGTGTTAGGTGATTTATAAGCGGTAACTCACTGAATCCACATGAGGATTTCATAAAGCAGGCATTGTTGTTGTTCTCATTTACAAGGAACTCAACCAAGTCCCTGAAAAGTAAAAGTAACTAGCTCATGTTAACAGGGTTAGAAATGACAGAGGTCATCAATCAAACCCAGGGAATTTGGCTCTGAGGCCTATGATTTTAAGCCATGATGCCTCACTAAATCCCTGCCACTTAGCTCTGAGAAGAAACTGCCAAACAGATAATACTTTGCTATAAAGCAGGGGTGGTACCAATCTGCCTGAGGCATTTTACTAGTGTTACACTCATAGGGGCATCCCACAGGGCAGCTAATCCACCTCTCTATAAAACACAGCGATCCAACCTGAATCACTGTGGGAGGGCGGGGGTGAGGCTAAAGTAACTAAGAAGTCTTAGCATTAAAAAAAATCAATTCTGAGGAATTATGTCCTCATAATGAAATATCAGGTTAGAGAGAAAGAGGTCATTGGTTACCCAAAAAAGTACTTGCAGTGGTTCAGAGTCCTTGGTTCAAACTCTGGAACCAAAAAAAAAGAGAGAAAACAAAAGAAAGAAAGAAAAAAAGCTTCTTATAGCCATTGTTATTTATTGTTGTTATGTTTAGATGTTGTTGACTTTAAATATTTGTCTATGAAAACGTATGCGTTGTATTTTGTCTCCTCTAACAGCTATTCTTGATTTATCCTTCCCAATTACAGGTCTCAAAATCTGCAAAAAAAAAAAAAAAGACTTGCAAACATTTGTTGTATTTTCACTAAAACAAAACATCTCTAAATAAATATTGTTAATATTTAGTGAATTCTAAGTGGGTACCAAACTCATACTAAAGACTGCCATGCATCATTCCCTGTCAGGCTTTCCTTCCACTGCTATTCCCACCCAGTGCTGGTATGTATATTTGTACACAGGATGTCCTCTGTGCTGTCTGAGCATTCACCTCCCTTCTCTGCCCTCACAGACAGGCTTCCACCACCTTCTCTGCCCACATTGTGCCCAGAGGCTTCTGCTCTCTATTGTTTGGCTTTCTGGTTGAAGTGGCTTTTCCACTTATTCCTGCCACAAGTTCCTTCTATTATTAGATTTTTCCAGAAGAATTAATGATTATTTTCATAATTTCCATGATACATGGACCCATATTTTGCAGTATCATGCCCAAGAGAAGACAAATAATAAATGGACCCCTATTTTAGCTGGGCAGTTACTGTATTTAGTAAGAGGTATAGCAAAGGAATTCTCACTAGGCAATGGCTGCCTTCTCTCTCAGGACACATCAAAGGATGTCCTACTCTGGCAGAGTGCTGTCTGGTTCAGCCATCTAGGACAACATCAGGATTGGGAGGGACAGGGAAGTGCATGATGGAGAGCCATCCTGGCCAATTTCCAGAGGCCAGAAATCCTCCCATCTTTTCAGCTGACTCACACCTAGAGAAGATGTCCTTTGCCAACTACTCCCATGCCTGAGATGCTGTGCCAGTTGTGCACCCAATTCAGAAGCCACCACTTCTGACAGACCAAGGTCTTTTTGACTTCTGGTGCTAGAGATTAATCTTTGTAGTAGTGCCCTGCATAGGATTTGACATTCAGTGAATACTGACAGAATTAATTAAAATTCTGTGGTTCTTAGAATACAGGGAGGGGGAGGAAATCATGATTATTATGATTTTAATATTATTATTTTAACTTTTGTTTGGATTTTCTCTTCGTTTCCTCAAAAAGTCTATTCCTTAAGAGCCCAAACGAATGGGACAACGTTTCTGGGCCTGGACTAAGCAAGTCTAGGGAAAGGAGCCTGAGGGAAGTCAGGGAAAAGTTCCCAGGAAGCTGTGGTGGAGGTAGAAAGCCTGAACTCACCACTGACTCACAAAGTCACCTACAGGCCTTCTGAGATTTCTCCTTGGTTCCTGCCAACTCCTAGAGTGCTGACCTGAACAAATATTTGATTATCTCTTAAAAGTTAGAGTGGGGAATGATGAATATTTACTGAGCGTCTATAGTGAATTTGGCATCTTTCAGGCACCTAATGTAAATTATCTGATTTAATGGAACTCTCAATATGTGAATAGAAGTTGATTATCCCAGCAGCTGAGACCACTGAATCAATTCAGCAATGAGGACCTCAAATCAAAGTGTACTTCCTATTTAATCTGTGTCCTGATGATAATTACAAAGAATATGTTAGGAAATCAGAGAAATCCAAAGATTTTTAAAAATCACCTACTTTAATCCATATCTCTTTGTAAGTATCCCTAACTTGACAACTTCACTTTGAGAGAACTGGATATGCATATATCAAGTGGTGGCTGATACCTCAAACTGATAATCATTTAGAAATATCACAAGGCAGTAGGAAGCTAGTGACTTTCCTCTACTTCCCTTTTATTATAATTAAAGTATCTGATGTACTTGATATAAGTTCTGATTCAAAAATCATCTTATTGACAAAATGTTAGAGAAGCTCTTATTTATTTAACACTGTCCTAGAAATTCTGAACACTAAATATAGAAAAGCAAGGACAAACATTGTTATCATTTGAGAAAACAAGGAAAATTTGCTGAACTATTAAACATAGTAAGACTTCAATTAAATAGATGTATAAAAATATATAACTATATAAAAGAGCTTTCCTATATTCCTTTAGTAATCAATTTACATATATAATGGGCAAAGAATATCTATAGATCTAACAGACAAAACTCTAAAACATGATCTTTATAAGTATTTGTGTGAGAGCTACATGAAAAAAACTATAAAATTTCACTGGGATAAAAAATTTAAATAATTAGAAAAAACAATGAGATTCTTTTGGAACTTATTAAGATGACTATATGTTCGGACAGGAAAATTAAAAGGCAAAAAAGATAGATAATATTTTCAATTGAAAATAATGAAAGTGAACTTGCTAAAAGCCATGATAATTATAATAATCTATTAGGGAGAGAAAATTGGATAGAAATTCAATGTAACAAAAAAGGAAGCCCATAAACAATTATTAGAATATAAATGAACTTTAGATAGGAAAAATGAGTCAATGCCAATCAATGAGAATAGGATATAAAATTCAAAAATGATGTTAAAAAATTGGTTGATTACTTGGAAAACATCATTTTGATTTTCAATTTTAGCTTGATATCACACTAAAATTAAATTACAGATGTCCTGAGGGTATGTACTAAAAATCTTAATATAATCAATAAATACAAACTGAAGTTTTTCTTGGAGAAAAAAAATGAGCTCAATTACATTACAAATAAAGAATCACAAACTTAAAAACTTATAAAAACAGAAACAGAAGAGAAATAAATCTATCACAAAATTAATGAATACCAGTTATTTGTACATATAGCTACTTTTTTCTTTTTAAACACAGCCAATATTATTTCTATAATCAGAAAAAATGTGCATTGTGCATTGTATATATATATATACATATATATATATACACACACACACACATACATGTGCATACATACACAAACACACATACACACTTTTTTAAAGAGGAGAAAGGAGAAGTTGCAAAATATTGGGATAGGCATTTAACCATTGCTTGGGGACAAGAACAAACATGACTTTTTAAAATAGAAGAGGTACTAATACAAACATGAGTTTTATAGAGCATAAAAGGTTCCTATCAACAGCACCATCACCTTTGTGAGTCAAGAAGAGGACATTACGTGAAAATGCATTTAATGGAACAGACCAAATATTAAAGTAAAATATTGACAATTATTAAACATTTTAACAAAATGTCTAAAAAATGTCTTTTATTTTCTTCTTTATACCACTTTTCAGCAAGAAAGCTTAGAAATCCAGGAGCTATTATTGCATCTGAGGCAGTTTATGTGATCAGACAGGAACTTAAATATCTTGTGTTGACAAGTTGTTACATCAGAGGCCACACTTCCCTCTTTCTTTCCCTTTGCCATCCGTGTGGTTGTTCCTTGCTTTGTTATTTTTAATTTGTTCACGAACATCGAATGTGTGCCTGTTCCGTGGTATATCTACTGCTACACCCAGGAAGGCCAGAACGGGACAAGTTCCTGTCCTTCAGACCATGGCAAGGTACTGACAGACATTAACTGATGTCCTAGAAAAACATGGCGTAAAGTGGTTAAGATATGCTTCTTTCCACATTCCATTCTAAGTGGATTTTCAAATAAAGCATTTGCTTTTTTCCTCCAATTCCAGAAATGTTAGTGGCAGAACTTCCTGCTTCACATTCTTCATTTTCAAGGATATAACCTTTCAACTTTGTATATTCCTGCAGCTGAGTTGTTGAAACATGTCTTCATCTGCTCAAATATCCAGTTTACTACATGGATTGCCTTACGGTCCTGAGGAGTTACTAAATTTCATACTCTAAACCAACATGTGAAGATCACAGTTGGACAAATTTCTGAGATTTGGTGTCAAGAAATTCAGACTAAAAATTAAATGTTTAAGTATATGTGACAGCACAAAGAGAAGAGCGGAAAAAAAAGAAAGAAAGAAGGTTGGCTCAAACCCAAGGCAGGAAATCTGGGACACTGACTCAGCAACAGGAGAACATTTACAGGTACATTGGGAGCTTTGGATTTGTAAGATCAGAGTTTGAAGTTTTATTATTTCCTCTCAGAACACTGTCTACAATTAAACTGTCAACAGATGTCAGAATTACTAAAACAGTGTTAAGTTTTGGTTTTCTTTGTAGGTGTGATTTAACAACCAAATCACCAGAATGTCTTCATTAAAATTAATATTTAAAAATTAGAAAGATATACAGAGAAATGAAAATAAAAAAGAGATAGAAAATAAATATCTAGTCTAATTTGATAATTGTGTCATGCTCATTAACAGTAAATCATCATTCTTATTTTTTTTACATTTTTGGCATTTGTGACTGCAAAGAGAAAACGTTTGACCCTTCCTTTCATTAGTTAGCCTGCTACTTTTGTTGTTTTTAATTTCTATTTATTTATTTATTTATTGGGGAGGTACCAGGGATTGAACTCAGGGGCACTCAACCACTGAGCCACATTCCCAGTCCTATTCTGTATTTTATTTAGAGACAAGGTCTCACTGAGTTGTTTAGTGCCTTGCTGTTGCTGAGGCTGGCTTTGAACTTGAGATCCTCCTGCCTCAGCCTCCTGGGCCTCTAGTATTACAGGCATGTGTCATCACACCAAGCAACTTGGTACTTTTAGAACAAGTATATTGCTTTCCCTGCTCAGCATTCATTCTGTCTTGTTCTGAAAGCAACATTTCAATTTTTAATTGCCAACAGTTCCTTCCTCAGTCCATGCTCTTTGGATGTGGCTGAGTCTATACATTTGTCTCTAAAAGTTCCCAAGGCTGAAAGACTATTCTTACCTAGGTACCTACATCTAATTTTCCTGCCTCTTAATCCCCCATGTTATTTATAAGAGACTATAGAAGCCCATCTAGCCTGAAATTCCATTTTGTTGTTATTAGAATATTAGCCATATTCTAACACCCGAGGTGAAGTTTTCTTCTTTTTATCAATTTTGTCCTTTTATTCAAATATTTAAAAGACAGAAATTTACATACATAAATTTACATGTTCCCTTGACAACCTCAGAAGCTAATATTTTCTGTTGTTGAAGCTACATTTAATTTCCTAACATGGGGTTTGCTACAATTTCAAGCACATCATAAACTACTTTTTGAAACAATATTTATACTAAACATAATTCCTAAAAAGTCGTAATGTGGTTCCATATCATGGCAAGGTAAGTCTCACCATGATGTAAAGGCATGTATAAAGAATGTTCGGCGGGCTGGGTAAAGACAGAGTTGAAATGTCTAATTACAGATCAATAATTATTCCTCATAAACTCAAACAAAAGTCAGATTTAGTAATGATGGAGACTCAGGAAAGTAAGAGCTGGACTTGTGTAGTTCAAGGTAGTACTCCTAAACATGTTAGGGGCAGTCTTTGGTAGAATTTGAACAGTTATTTGCCTCAGAATTCAGACTTCAAGTTTCATAATAAACATGAGAATTGAGAACTTTCTACAGGATTTCAGAGTTCCAGATATAAGTTAAAAAAAAAACCAAGAAAATAATGATATGTTCTCCATATGATTCCAATCACTCATATAAAATATTCAAAAACAGAAAGAAGCCAAACTCCAAAGGCCTCCTACTGTTTAATTCAATTTACAGACTTTCCACAACAGGCAAAACTTTAGGAACAAAGAATGGGTCAGTAATTATTAGGAACCGAGGGAATTTTTTTGGAGGGATGAAGCTACTCTATATCTTATTGTTTGTGTGGTTATTCATGACTATGCAAGTGTCAAAAGTAACAGATACACCAAAAAGAGTAAATTTTAATGTTTGTAAATTTTAAATGGCCAAGTTTTAAATATTTGAAAGGATCTAGACAAATAACTCCTTTTTTTTCTTGTTTCAATTTAGGAATAGTTGACAAAACAAACAATTTGGTATCAGAAGACCAGCACTTGAACTTTGCCCCCCACATTATTTGTTGCATTACTTTAGGGGAAAAAATTTAACTTCGCTTGTTTTTTTTATATATTAAATGGATATGAGGACACTTGCCACCCACTGGCACCTACCTCACTGCATTTGGCAACTGAGTAGATCTATATAAAATCCTATTAAATTTTTATATGAACATAAAGCCTATTCAAAGGATACTTTAAAAGTTTTAAATCCTTAAAGATTAAAGAATCCTAAATTCTGAAAGAACTTTTTCTCTGTTTTGAATCCTTCACTCAGTTTCTCAGGGCATCCTCTTCATTACTCCATTCACCAACTCTGATCCCTATAGCAGCTCTCCGTCATTCCTTAATGATTCTATGGGACTCCCTTTACTTCCACTTTTCTATCAGGCCCTTTGCCGTAATTTACACTAAAGGACAGCAGGATGGGAGTGAGGTGCTACTGATAACTGGAAACTCTTCCCATTTAAACCAAGGCCAAAGGTCAAGAACCATCTGGGCAGCTTGAGGGAATCTGGGAGGTCTAAAGCAAACCCAGATCTCACATTGAAATGTCTAACTGGAATTTTTCCCTTAACATGTGCTGTTAATTAGCAGTGAGATTTGGAGTGGGGACCAAGAGGTGCAAATAGGAAATGTGTCCGATTGTTAAGTAGCTGAATTTAAATCAAACACAGGAATCTGCAATAAAGAGTTCCTGGAAAGTATTTACCCCTGGGATGGGTATTTCCTAACAATTATCTTGTTCTATTGCAAATCACAGTCTACTTCCACATCATTTCTCCTTTCGCTTTTCCACATTCAGAATGAAATTTTCTTCTGAAAGTCCTACTCACCACCACCATTTTGTTCTTACCTCTATGATTCTTTTTGGTTCTCTTTGATAGCAACGTGTTCTCTTCTTAAAACCACTTGACTCTTCTTTTTCTCCCAAACCTTTTTTCACTTTTTATTTAGTCTCTGTTTTCTTATTTGAGAAATTTGCTCTCAACCAATGATGCATCCCACATATTTCTTGTGTTACCAAATAGTAACTAATATATAAGTTTAAACGTGTTTGAATAAACAAAATAGTGATACCCCATCATAAGGAAGTCCAAGGGAGCCAACAAATTATTGTATACCTTATAATTCTGTTGAAATAATTATGTCCTAGTAATGAATAACATTTAAATTGACATATTGTTGACAAAGTATATTCCACAGATACAGTCATTTCATACTGAACATATTAAGTACATATGTACTTAATATGTACTTAATATTTTGTTTAATAAGATCCTTCTGTTTAATATTCATTTTAAAAGCAGATAACTTTGGGTCTTAAAGAGATTATGACTTGCTTAACTTTGCATGGCAGGTGAGGAAGGACATTCAATTGATAATCTAATGTGAAATTACATTAATTCTCATTCTACCTAACCCTCAATCTCACTTATTCAACCTATGTTTGGCTTTAATCCAAAGGAAACAAAATTAGCACCTCAAGTTCTTCTGTAGACTCAGACATAGGCCAGGGACACTCCTTGCACTGACCCTGCGAAGTGATCCCACCCCCTCCTCAAGGATGCAGGGTAGAAATCATAGTGCATCAGGTACTGGCATCAATTCATTTAAAAACAGAGACCTCCACAATTATCAAGAATGCAATTAATAAATGTTGACAAGGAGGTGGGGAAATACATTGCAGGTGGGAATGCAAATTGGTGCAACAACAATAGAAAGCAGTATAAAGAGGCCTTAGAAAACCTGAAATGGAACCACCATTTGACCCAGTTATACCACTCTTCAGTATATCCCAAAGAACTTAAAATCAGCATACTCCAGTGATATAGCCACACCAATGTTTAAAGCATCACAATTCAGAATAGCTAAGCTATGGAACCAACCTCGGTGCCCTTCAACAGATGAATGGATACAGAAAATGTGGTACATGTACCCAATGGAATAAGAAATTATGGAATTTGTCAGTAAATGGATGGAACTGGAAACTACCATGCTAAGTGAAATAAGGTGATTCCAAAAAACAAAGGCCAAATTTTCTCTCTGATATGTGGATGCTAATAAATAATAAGGGTGGGGGAGGTAAGAATAGAAGTCATTGGATTAGACAAAAGAGAATGAGGGAAGGGAGAAGGGTTGGGAATAGGAAAGATAGTAGAATGAATTGGACATACCTTTCCTATGTTCATATAAGAATACATGACGAATGCAACTCCATATCATGTTCAAACGCAAGAATGGGATCCTAATTAGAGCAAGTTAAACCCCATGAATGTATGATATGTCAAATATATTCTGCTGTCATGTTGTTAGGTATATCTAATAAGAATAAAAATAAATAAATTTGTAAAGAAAAAGAAAGAAAGCAGAGACCTTCAAAGGCATGGCAAAACTGAATTCCCATTCTTTAAGAAACTAAGTTGACACATTGGAAAAATACATGTATTTAATTGGCAATGAAATAAAAAAAGCAACTAACAAAAGCATGCTAGATTGTCAGATTCAGATGCTTGAACAATAGTAATAATCTCTATGTTAGCAAATCTTTCATGGTTTATTAAAGATAATCACATAGCCCATCTCATTTGACTCTCAGGAGTGAAGGGATAAGATTATCAGTTCATTTTCTATATAAAGTCATTATAGGTGAATAATTTCTCAGAGATCACACTGCAGATAAGGAAAGAATTAAGGACTATAATTTATGCCTTTTAACCCAGTTCTAGGATCCTACCGCTAAACACATTGTCATCCCTGCAAGGAGAAGCAAGTTATTAATCAAAATCAACTTCAGTGATTTTAATATTCCTAAGTCATTACTTTGAATGTAGTATAAGTTTTAGATCCTTCCCCCAAAAGATGCTCATCTACACACAATTTTGCATAAAATTCTATGGGCTTCATTGAGACCCAAACCTCAATAAGAATGTGAACCCAGGGAAGAATTGTTATTGTAGATAAAGTCTGTATAAAAGATAAGGTATCATGATCTCAGATTTTAGCAAAGCTATTGACTTAGAGACTCTCCACCAATCTTTTCCCTTTAGTCTCCATTCCCCAATCTCTCACACATACTCAGTCTATTTGCACAAGTCTACTTTCTTTGTGTGACTATTAATTATTAATCAGCATACTGTGTGTGTGTGTGTGTGTGTGTGTGTGCCTGTGTAGTACTGGGGATCCAATGCACATGCTAGGCAATTCTTCTACCAGAGTTACACTTCCAGCTCCAAGCATGCTTTTTAAGGTTATTTTATATTACTGATACATATTCATAATTTGAAACACAAATTTTGATGTTATACTAAGATATTTTGGCAAAACTAATTTGTAAGTAATTTAACTATGGATACTATGTCTTATTGTCTTGTCTGCATTTCTTTCAGTGTCATATATTGCCATCACTCAATATTTCTTGAACAAATTCACAATTAAAAAATAAAACAATGGTTTATTCCTATAGCAGGGTAAGCATCAACCTGTAGATTCAAATAATATTATCCAAAAGTCACTACTAACATTTATTTTCATAACAAAGTCATTTAAAATCTGTTTATACTTCTTCCCTGATTTCAAAAACCTCCAAAATCTAATAATAAGCTGGCTCACACTGGTAAAGAAAACTAAAATATAAGAAAAATAAAACTGAGTGTGAGCTTGGCACTCATTGGGACAAGCTAAATACAGAAGAAAATTAGAGCAAGCTTTGTTTGATTCCCACTCAAACTGTCTCTGAGAATGCTTATGGCAAGATCTGTCACAAAAAGGAGCCCTTATTGGGCCTGTGCTTCCTGGAGACAGTGAGTGAACCTGGTGAGATGCTCAGAACCCAGGCACTAGGACTGCTGAGATCTCTCCTGGTCTCCTGAGCACCTGCTCTACCTCCAAACACCAAGCACATTTCTGAATTGTCTCAATCACCCTCCAGGTCCTCACAGACAAAAACCTAAAGATGAATAAGAAGAACCAACTGCAGAATGAAAAAAAAAATGTCAAAAACACAAGCAGGAGTAGAAAAAAAGTCATCTAAAAAAAACCTGATGATTTTTCAGGTTACATTCTGCCTAAAACTCCAGGGAAGGAACAGAGATAGAACCTGCCTTTTTTACTTAAAGAAAGTTGTTTCTCGAGGATGCCTTAATCACCCAAACCAGAGATGGAAATGACTGCATAGGCCATTAATTTCTTCCTCAAGACAAGCCAGAAACACACCTTATAGTTTCCTTCCTAAAGTGCACACAGTATTTATCATACTCTGAGTGGAACCATATGCCATAATAATTCACATTTTATGGACAAGAGAAAGGTTAAAAGTTTTAAAAAATAAACTGGACGTGGTATGCTTCATTGGATACTGCTTTTAAAAATTTCTGTTTAACAATCATGCACTGTAAGGAAGGAAATTTTTAGGGGACTTGTGGCAATTGAGAGCTCCACTAATAGCCCTTACATCATTAGTTACCATAGTTAAATGGCAACTCACAGTCGAATAAAAGTATATATTCAATTTTAATAAGCAGTTTTATATTGGTACAGTGATTCACAATTTGCAAAAATTAACTCAACTAACTGATGTGGCATATACTATCTTCCTTTACAGATGAAGAAAACAAGATCCAGATACTAAACCACTATCTAAAAATCTAAAAATGGAGTACAGACTGAAAAATTCTTGCACTATGGAGAAAAAAGAATGGTGATTAGTTGTTGCCTTAGATATTTCTTAAATGGGTATTCAGGCTTTTATTTTCTACATAATGATTCTGTATGTGTATCATAATCTTCATAGTAACTCTCACCACAGAAACTAGTTTATACTTTTATCAAATGGCATGCAGGAGACCACTAGTTATGGGAGACCACTAGCTATAGGGTAATTGCCAACTTGGCTGCAGAGATTCCAGAAGAGATTTAGAAGATCTGGGATAGAGACATTTTCAAAGTACTGGCAGACATTTAAGTAGTTTTTATTGGGTCTGTAAACCTTTGTGTTATTCGTTTAGTGCAAAATCCATGTGTGCACAGAGGGGTTACTTGAGGCTTGCAAGAGAGAATGCCAACTAATGGTTCCGGAATGGTTCTGCCACCTGCAGAATAACTTCAGAAAATCAACTTGTTCCAGCAAAGTCAAGTTACAAGTGCACATCATTTTATAGGACATAGAATCTGATGGGTCATCTAAGGACAACAATAAGTGGACTAAAAACACGCATACTCATCACCTATGAAGGCACTGCTTACATCTTCAGGATCATGAATATACAGAGTGGTGTTTTCCAAGAGCACGATAGTCTTGCTTTTGAGTCATGAACACCTCTTGATTTCTTGTCCTCACACAAAATGGCCCTGACTTAAGACAAACTGCATTATTGTTTGTGGAAAGCTACTGGAATTTGAGATAGATTGGATACATTTTCCTCATGCTCTATAGAAAAGTTGAGCTGATCAACATGCAATTCATTCAACAAATATTTAATGAACACCTACTACAAAACTGGTATATAGTAGTTGCAAATTAAGTTCCATATGGTGGAGTTCATGACCTTTAAGTAAGCACTAAAATCTGTGTTTAACACAAGTTCTTCATTTATTATTTTCATATCCTCTCTCCATTAAGCTTACTAAGACTGAATCTTCACCAAGAGTATGGAAGTAAAGAGAAGAACTTTACTGCCTACTCAGCAAAAGGTTTAAAATCTGTCCAATAAGAAGGCCCTGGGAGGCTCACAGCTGGCTTCTGCTTAGTGCAATTACAGAATGCAAAGGAGCACTTTTGTCAAAGACTTCTTAAAAGTTTCCATTCATGATCTGCAAAAGCATAAAGGCTTCCTTAATGGTTCTGCAACCTGAAAGGCCCCCAAAGACCTAGGTCAGGAGCTCAACATCTGGTCTGGTCATTGCTGATCTTTTGTTAACAAGTTAAAAACTAAATTAAACAACATCTCCCACTTGATTTTATGTGACTTTTTACATCCTCAAGGACAGGGAGAGAGATACTCTGCTTTTTTGTCTACAAGGACAGTTTTTAATTTTGAAATAGAAAGCAACATACTGTAAAGAAAACTTAAAAAGTCATGGGAAGTTAAACATTTTAAAATATCTCAACATGTAAGAGAGTATCTGAAGGAAGTAAAAGGAAATTATTACTTGGCCAAGGGGTTTTATTTTTCTTATCTCGTTGTTCAGTTTAGAATCACATGTGCATATGAAATAGATTCTCTCAAAGGAAATAGTGTGTCTTAATGAATAATATCTACAAATGCCTAAACCAATGTCATCTAGTAATCACCAGTTCTCTAGGTGTCTGTACTCAAAACTGGCCACTGTCGTGAATGCAAAGTCAGGAGAGTGGAGGGGGCAGGTAGGAGAAAGATATTTATACTGCTGAAGACCTATCTGTAGGAAGATTCCTTTTTTTTTTTTTTTTTTGAACCAGGGACACTAGGCCACTGAACCACATCCCCAGTCCTATTTTGTATTTTGTTTAGAGACAGGGTCTCACTGAGTTGCTTAGTGCCTTGCTGAGTTGCTGAGGCTGGCTTTGAACTCGCAATCCTCCTGACTCAGCCTCCCAAATTGCTTGGATTACAGCCGTGCGCCACCACGCCCCGCTTGTAGGAAGATTCTTGACGTGTAACTAACCTAATACACATGAATAGAAATCCGATATTCTGAATTATCTTGGGGACTGATGGTCATTGCCATGTTGGATGTGCTTTTAAAAAAATATATATTTTTTTAGTTGTAGATGGACACAATACCTTAATTTTTGTTTAACTGATCCAGTCCACAGACTTGTGGCAAGTGACTATGAAATTGCCGTGCTGACATCAAAAGGAGCACAGCATTGGAAATTAGGTAATCTGGTTCCAAAAAATTTTGTTCAGGACATCTAAGACCTTCATTGCTTTGTGAGTGTGTGTGTGTGTGTGTGTGTGTGCGTGTGTGTGTAATCTATCAAGAAAGAGAGAGAGAGAGATTTTAATATTTTTCTGGCCATCTATCTCACAGGAGTATTGTGTGAAATATCAAAATATACAAAAGTGTACTACAAACTCTCAAGCTATATAGCAATGTAAGAGATTATTATCTTTGTAGGGAAAGATTTTAAAAGCCAATGTAGTATCCTTCTCCAGAACAGTCCTATGGATAAAAATACCATATTTTCTATTTTGTATCACTCGTGGTCCCTCCACTAAGCCTTCTGGCCTGAATTCAAGGGAACAGCTCCTACCCGACATTGGCCTCATTACTGTTCCCTTTTAAGGGTAAGTGGGATTCCAGCATGCTGACTGTTCTTAGAAACAAAAAGGCAGGAGAAGGCAGGGAAAATCTGTCCCCAGAGCTCCATAGTTTGGAGAAAACTGGTGGGCAACTATGTTTGTTTGCTGATTTTTGCATTCATTTCATTTCATTTTGTGGTAAACTAAACTGGGAAAGAAAGGCAAATTGATTTTAATGTGAAAAAAAATGAAGGCAGATAGATCTTTTCACTTGAGATGGAACCATTAGAGATAGTCATTGTTTTTCCTATAATAATCTGTGGTAGTAGAACTAAGCAAGATCCAAGTCTTGGGAGTAAAGGACTGTCAGAGAGGAAGTATATAAAAGTGGGTGGGGGATATAAGGAGTGAAATGGAATACCAAAATCACTTTTATAATCTCATTCTTATAAAATCACAAAAGTGTGCGTAATATGTAACAATGCAGTACTCCATTTCTAGCTAATTACTATGAGATCTTCAGGTAATTGCTGTATGCAATGAGAGTAAGGAGGACGAACCCTGAGCCCACAGCTCTGCCCATCCTCAGTGTGCTCCTGGAGTCAGATGGAGGAGCCTGGAGTGGGAGGGTGACACAAAGTCTGAGCCAAAAGACAGCACAGAGGTTATGCTGTCGGACCTTCTTATGGGGTCAAGGAAGCTCAGGGATGAATGGGGTGAAGGCAGGAGTTCCTTTATGGTTCCTGGTGGTTAATATGTGATTCACAGTCAAAAACTCAATAAAGCTAAAAACTGACCCTCAGTAAAATGATGCTCTTTCCACTCTACTCAGTCTCCTCTTACCTCCCAGCAACTGCAGGAAGAAGAAGAAGGAGATCCAATTCCTTTGAGTGCCAAGTCAGCAAATTCATTTGGAAGGAATAGGAAAAATCAAAAACAAATTAAGCTCTGAAGCCAACAAATCCTAGCTTTGAATCCCAGTTCTATCAATGACTGGGCAAAATTCTAAGGCTCTGTGATCATCCCACGCTCATCTAACTCTGGATGCCCTTGCATACATTTTGTTCCTACTTTGGAGGACAATGTTTTAAATTCAGCAAATGGCAATGCCTAAGGGAGGCATAAAGCCTTAAAACAAATCTGTGGCTTCATAAATCCTCCAGTCTCTTCACATATGTGTTCATGTGCACTGCACCTGGGCTCTGCAGGCTCTGCATGAAACCTTTCAGAAAACTCAGTAACCATTGGGTTTGATTTCACTCTTTTGCACTGTAATCCCACAAAGTGCCCCCACCCCTGCCACCTGCACATCCCCAGCCATTTCTAAGAAGTCCTTTCACATATCTACCTGATGGTCTCTCCAGACTATGACAGCTGTTGTCACATCCCCATGCTATTTCTCCTTCAGGTTAAACTTCCCCATTTTTAGAGTTGAATGAATTCCTTGGCTTTTTCTGATTGGCAGCTATTATGACTTGTATTTATTGTATAGCGTAGGACCAGGGCACGCCACTCATGAAAAAATTCAGAATTCCATCCAACCACTGCGTCAGAACTCTTGGAAGGTAGTGATTTGATAGCTTTGCATCCTGTTTACAGGGGATCCAAAACTTGGTATAGATAACATGCTGCATTTTGACTTTCATTTGCAACACTTCTCTCATTTACTCTTCTAGGTTTATAATTATTAAACCATCTTCGGTTAGAGAAGATATATGCCTTCTGTAATTCACAAAAGTCAGCAAAGCTACTGACTATGGGTCAAGATTATCCACTTAAATACTAAAAAAGGTCGTGTGTATAAATACAAGATGCCAGCCTTATTCTGTGTCCTATAAAAATTTACAAGAAACAAACAGGATCCAGTCACTGAATTATTTCCTAATTCAGATAAGACTAACCATGTAGGTGGTCTTAGGGAATCAGGATCCAGACAGAAAAATCACATTCTTGCAGGAGTGACTTCGTAGAACAGTAATAAATCCTATTATTTATTTTTTGATAACTGTCTCTTGGAAAACAGCATTCTCTCTTCAGAGTTTAATTATGCTTGGTATCTATTGCCTGCCTTATCATATATTATTTTATGCTTATCAGCATAGTTGTCTGTGTAGCTCCTTTCTATTTCAGGAATTACTAAAGAAGATACAATCATTTATCCTTTAATAAGCATTACTCTAATGATATCTTGATAATCTATGTAAATTAATGTCCTTTCCAGCAGAGAGCAATATAAGCAATTGAGAAAATAGAGTAAAACATTTTTCATAAAATATATGCTAGATATTATATCCAAAATTTGAAATGTTTAACTTGCCACAAGAAAGTGCTGTTTTTGCCTGGCATGGTGGCACATTCCTATAATCTCACTGACACAGGAGGCTGAGGCAGGAAGATTGCAAGTTCAAGGCCAGTCTCAACAGCTTAGTGAGATACTGTCTCAAAATAAAAAACAAAAAGGACTGGGTAGAGCACCCCTGCCCCCTTCTACCTCAGTATCACACACAGATATGCACACACAAAGTGCAATTTTTTAAAAAATACACACACATCTAATAAAATACATTACAATGAAGTAAAGGACATTTCTTTAAAAAAAAAACCTTTTAAAGCAAATCTTCTGGCAAATCAAATCTCTTTTTAAAAAATTCCTGTCTTTTCTTTAAACTGAAATAAGAGTTTTGGAATACTATTTGGCTGAATTCCAGATAGGAATCAAAACAAAATAAATAATAAGAAATATATTGCTCTCCTAGACTTCCCAGATAAAAACACACTTTACAAGTAAATATTAACTAAAACCAAAATTATTACCTTTTATTTGATTTATAGTTTATATGCTGTACATCTGTTAAAATTTATGCAAAGTCAAAGTTTTTTCTTTTAATAAAAACAAAACAAATTCAGAAACAAGGGAGTGAAAAGGTGCCAACTCCATTCCCAAGATATTTTGAAAATCATCATCCAAGACTTTTTCAGCACTTGTTAGAAGCAGAAGTTACTCCCAGATGCTCACTGCCTTCTCTCCACACTTCATAATCCCAACACATGACATTAGTTTCAGCTGAACCAGATGCCAAATGGGAGAAATTTTACAGTACAGCGAAATCAGCGTGGTGGAATGATACAGAAACTTCCAGCCAAGACACACTGCCTCTGCTTTCAATTCCCTGACAGCTGCCACACCCCTTCCTACAGCGTACTGCCTCCCTCGTGGTCCCAATAAGAATTATAAGACATTTTTTAAAAAAGAATTATAAGACATATATTACATTCCACTCAGGCACGGAGCATGGAACACCTTGCAGGGACACTTGATTAATGCTGCAAATGCACACATTTATCAATAAAGTATACACTAACAATCTCCAAAAAATAACATGTAAGGTGGCTTACAATGAAATGTGCATAATCAGAAAATACAATGTTAGAAGGAATAAACAAAAACATTCTATGGGGAAGAAGTGATTGAGTGTACCTAGAAACTGATTTGAGATGCATCCATTGGTGTCCTTAGTATGGTGTAGATTCGTACTCAACTCTAGGGAAGGCTCTAGTCACATGATTTATTGGAGAACAGAGTCTCTGCTCTCAAAGATGGAGGCAAAGTAATATGTGCAATGATTGACAAAACTGCTAAATCACTAAGATTATTAGAGATATAACTTTTCACCATAAATATGAAAATAGGACAATGAGATAGAATAAATGAGGGAGGAGAAGACTCCTTCAGGTAGGGTGGCCAGCAGGACCTCTCCAGGAGGTCACACTTGGGCTGAGAACTCAAAAGCTAGGACAGGAGAGAAAAGACCTGGAGGAAGGTATACAGGGAAATGAGAGGAGTAACTGCAAAAGCTTCTGGTACCTTTGAGATTGAAAAAGGAAAAGCTAGATAGTGTGGAATTTAGTAAAATGATGGAAGGCCCCATAGCAGGCCAAATCCAGATTTTCTAAAGCAGTGCAGGACAACAAAAGGAAGGATCCTAGATTTACTTCTCAGCAATGAGAATACTGACACCATTAGCCTTCACACTTCCCATCTGAGCCTCCTGACAGCTATATGATCTCTATAAGTGCTTTTCCTTCAGCAAGGAAAAGTAGGGCTGAATTTGTAGGAAAAGATATCTGAAAACAATTCAGATTTTCTTCTTCCCATTAACCCACATTCCTGCTAACTGGAGTGTATTTCTGCCCTTACCCTTTAAAAATTCCTTCATATACCCTAGATTTAATTATGGGAAAAAGAGAAAAAAAGAAAGAGAAGAACGATAAAGAGGTATGATGGGAAGTTTTACATGTCACTTGAGCTATAAAACAGTCCCCAAACACTAACTGAGGTATTGTTGTAAAGGTATTTTGTAGATGTGACTAAAATCTGTAATCAGTTGACTTTCAGTAAGGGAGATTATCCTAGATAATCTGGGTGGGACTGATTCCATCATTTGGAAGGTCTTAAAAGCAGAAATAAAAAGCCTTAAGACAATTTTTATTTCCCTCAGGAAAATGCAAATCCTCCTATAGCAAGAGGCTTCAGTTCATGGCCATGAATCCAATCTTCCCCTTCTGGTGACCTTCCCTAAGGATCTCAGACTTGCTAAGTCATCCCCATGATCATGTAAGCCATTTCCTTACAATAAATCTCTTATTATATACCTCGTTCTGTTTTTCTGGTTGAAAAACTGACTGATACAAGATGTCACACTGATTTATAAATACCATCTTAGAGAGAACCTGCAACAAACACCAAAAGGGTAAAAACCAACATAATCCCTTCATTTCTGTGTTCTAGGCAATATGGATTCAGTTATGTATGTGGAAGATGTAAAAAGAAAGCACAGTCTACTCAGGCATAATACTGCCAAATTCCTTTGTTCTGGCCAAATGAACTCATGGTAGATGATGATGAAGTCAGGATCAGAACTTGGGAGCCCTCCCATCTTGGTTGTGTGAGTCAGTGTCATCCTGAATTCTATGGCCAGGGTAGCTTGTCATAATGAGCAGCAATATTAAAAATCAATGCTTGAGCATCATTACATCACAGATAAGAATGTATCTTTAATGAATAATTGATTATGAATATAAAAATTGCTGCAAAGGGATTTTCCTCAGTAAACAGTGTTTCTGGACAAAAAAAAAAAGAAGATCAAATAAACCAAACACTCCGAATTATGAATTAAAGAAATTTATAACAATTTAAATCATGAAACCCTATTAAGCTGTAGCTGTTTATATGAAAATCACATCATCTAGCCCACTGAACTCTGGGCCCACTGAACTGTCAGGATAAGCCTGTCTCCTGGTTTCCCACAATACCCTTAATCTTCTGAAGTTGCAATGTCACCAGTTTGAAGTCCATGAATCATCGTCATTCCAATCACATCTATGCTTCATGTTCCTAGACTCCTTTAGCATGGATAAAAATCTTGCTCCCATCACTTCAATGTCACGGCTACATCCTATTCATGTTTCTTGCTTATCAATATGCTCTGGTTCCATATGCCCACCATCTCCATGTAGGTGCTTCTGCCCTAGACCTTGAAGAGCTTATATTGACTACTCTTACCTTCAAGGAACTGCTCTGCTTCTCTGCAGCTGAAGAGTGACATGGGTGTACTCATCATCCCCTATCAAGCCCCGGACTTCCACATTCCCTTCTAATGAGTTTTGTTCTGCATTACACTCTGTACTCTATGCATCCCCTCTGACACAGTACAGAGATAGACCCATATTTCAAGGAAGAACTTACCTATCACTGTGTTTATGTGATGTGTCCCCCAAAAGTTTATGTGTGAGACAATGCAAAATGGTTTGGAGGAAAAATGATTGGATTATGAGAATCTTAACACATTCAGTGAATTAATCCCCTGAAGGGATTAACCCAGTGGTAACTACAGGCATGTGGGGTGTGGCTGGAGGTGGGGGGGCGTTGGGGGCATGGCTTTGGAGTATATGTTTGTATCTGGCAAGTGTAGACCTCTCTCTCTGCTTCCTGATAATCATGTGAGCAGCTTCCCTCTGCCACACTCTTCTGCCATGATGTTCAGCTTTATCTTGAGTCCCAAGAAATGGAGCCTGCCATCTGTGGACTGAGACCTCTGAAACCAAGAGCCCTCAATTAAATTTTTCCTCCTCTACAAGTGTTCTAGTCAGGTCCTTTAGTCACAGCAGTGAAAAAAACTGACTAAAACACACTGATTCCATCAATTTTTGCCAGATCCCTCTAAGCAGTCAATCCTGTCAAGCAATGCTATTCTTCAGTCTGTTTTTTAAGTAAGATGACTGATTCTACATTCCTCTTTATACCTTTTGCTTTATTTATCTTTAAATCTCATAAATATTTTTTCTCACAGTATATGCCCAATTATTAGTGAGCAGAACTGAAATGATTTGAAATTTGATAGGAAAAAAATTATACCCATTAATTCTCTAGCTCTCACTTCTGCAAATATTTTTAAAAAGTGAACACAGATGCTTTAAAATAGATTGGAAATCATAACCTAGAGCTTGTATGTTATCATATTAATCAATATTATTATATTTAAATTATATATAATTATATATGGCTAAATAATTGTATTCTTTTTGTTATATAGTTATGTAAGTTTTTATGTATTTTTCACATCTGAGACAATGGGACAAAATGGGTAAAAAATAAAATAACAGAATATACCTTCTATCTTCCTCAAATATCGGTATCATGCTAGCAAACAAAAGTACCTACTGCCCTAAACAGGAGATGGAGAGGTTGTAAGATTCTGTGTTTTTGTGAGGAAGAAGATTTTATCCTTCCAAATACATATTCTAGAGCAGTGGTTGTCACACTGAGTTCCTGGAGGGCTACCCCAAAGACAGGGATCCAGAATACATGCAATTCGACCAACATGACAGTCTGCATTTATTCTTGTTTTTACTTTTTCTAAATCATAATAATTCAAGAGATTTCATTTTTGGAAGTGGGCATGGTGCCGCATGCCTGTAATCTCAGTGACAGGAATCTGAGGTAGGAGGATTGCAGGTTCAAGACCAGCCTATGCAACCTAGAGAGACCCTGTGTAAAACTGAAAAAACGAAAAGGGCTGGGAATGTAGTACAGTGGTAGAAGACTCTGGGATCGATTTTAAAAAGAGAGAGAGAGAGAGATATTGATTTCCTTTTTAACATGGCTTCTGCTGACTTAAGAAAAATTGTTTAAAAACAACTACATTAGAGATTACTCGTTTTATTAGAGATACTTTTTGCCTGGTAGATAACTGATGGACTATGACATCAATGACCAAGAACTTTAAAAACAAATGCAAAGGAACAAAAATCTAGAGAAAGTTTAAATTTAAGTTGGACACTGTTGGCCATAAAAATTACACTTATCAACTCTGGTCTATTTCAATACTATTACTTCCTATCTCTTTGACTAACTGGAGGAAGTTCCTGGAACTGAAGACTTCTAATGTCTGCTAAGACTACAGGAACAACAGCTGGAGATCAGCTGAAACATATCCCTAAAGCAGTGTTTCTTCTGGCTCAGTATCATATTCACAAGTTTAAAATGTCGTATAGGAGACAGGAAAGGCATTCCTCTTGCTGTCTATGCACATGTCCTTCAGTCTTAGAATCCTCCAGAGGAACTGGAGAAGACAGCTTTGCAGGTGTGTGTGAATGTGTGCAGGTAGCATTTCAAGAATGAAAATGGTTGCCTGTCACAACTGTGTGGGAATTTGCCTTAGATTCTGGCTTCACATAGCAGAAGATGTGAGTAAGGGAACATCCATGACTCAGTCCTCAACCCTTGCCAAAATAGTAGTTTTCTAGATAGAAATACTAGTTTACTAGATTTCTTACACAGAATCTGGTAAATTACTAGATAGGAAACTACAGGAAAAGAAAAATAGAAAGTCAGAAAAGAGGAAGAGAAACTGTGCTTTCAGAAGTCCTGAAGTCTTGAAGGTAAGCTAGGGAGAACAGGCCTGGGTAGTGCTTAGGGAAGAGAAATACACATACAAGGCACTACCTAATGTTTCAATGGACACATGGTTATTTTCAGTCACATTAATTAAGTTCCCTGCATGGTGCTTATACATAAATAAAACCAGATGTTTAAGATGTGGTTGAACCATTACCTTATATTCACTCACATTCCCTTCTCCCCTCCTATACCACTTTCAAGAAATTGGCTGTTTGCCTAAATGTTAGGGGAGGGATGAGAGAAAGGAGAAAATAGTCATAGGCTACAGCCTCACTCTCCAGTTGATGAGTGGTTGTTGATATGTGGCGAACACAGTTGGCTTTCATGACCTCTCTGAGGGAAAGTAAAAATTGTAGTGTTTTTGAGGCAGTTACGGTTCTTAAAGGATTATTTATTCATCGTGCTGTCAATTTATAATTCCTTTAGGAAACTCTTTCAAAATTATCAGCTTTACATAAACAAGCCTTGATACCTTGTTTATACCTGTGCTGAACAGACTGACACCTGTGTGTACATGTGTACGTGTATTCATCGGAATGCATTCGAACATACGGAGAGAAGGGGTTCATGGAATCAGAGTCATCTGGTCCACTTCATATTACTGTGCTTCCCCAACTGTGTTCTGAAGAATTCTTATTCCATGATATGTGGAAAACTTTAGAGGCTTAAATGTTGGCTTACACAAAGTTAAGTAGATCTCTTTACTGTGGAACTTTCAGAGTCTCTAATATGCTAAAGCACATTGCGAATATTCAAGAGGCTATACACTATATATATCTCTCTAAGCTGTTTGACCCAGATTCTTGCAAAATATCTTGTGAAGGTAGTGATCTGCAGGGCATGTATTAAGAAATGTTAATCTAAATTAACCCAAGGTGTTTGTTCAGTCTCCAGTTAAATTTTCCTTATGTGAAGAAAATCACTACTTTCCAAGAGTACATTCTTTCCCTACATCTAAGTCAACATGTAATAGTTTTCTTACACAGAACTATAATCAACTTCCCTATAACTTCCACCATTCCTCCTGATTTTGTCTTGGAAGAACAAAACCAAGAGCAATGTAATTGTTTTTTCCTGTGATATCTTTTCAGATATTAGAAAATAACAACCATATTCTCACAAAAAATTTCATGTAGTTCTTGTGAATGTGTCAAATTACAAGCAACAGTCCCATTTTTCAGAGTGCTCTTTAAGATATGGCACCCAGGATGAACACAGAAATTCAAATATGCTTCTTTAGGGGAAGCCCTACATCCTATTCATTTCTGGCAGGCATTTCTCATCATTGATTCATATTAATGTATGAAAGCTATTGAGTCTTCACAAGTATCAGAGCCAAGTCAATTCTCTACACTTTTAAGTTTTTATGATTATTTATCTGAATATATATGTTGTTTGAATATTAGGGAATATCAGGGAAACACTAGTCTACTACATTTTACTTACCCTCCATTGGAAAGCCACTCCTTTAAAAAAAAATGATTATCTTTTAGCTACCTTCTCTTATAAAGTTGTCTCAGCTACATGCAAATTTTATCACTTGAAGAGAATTGGGAGTAATAACCAGAAGCTCACTACTAAAGACCTCCTCCAGTTTAATTCTAATTCATTATTTGTTACCAGGTAAAACCTTTTAAGCAGTTACAAACCTATGTTATACCATTAAAAAGCATTTGTTTAGCTGGTTATGAATATCGAAACAAAATAAAAGACACTGTCAAATTCCTTCTGAAATTAAGATATAATATGTAGCAATTTCCTTATCTGTAAACTCAAGAAGTCTCATCTCATAGCTTTGTTTTTGGTATTGAACCCAAGGGTGCTTAACTACCGAATCATATCCCCAGCCCTTTGTATTTTTCATTTTAAGACAGGATCTCTCTAGATTGCTTACAGCCTCAATAAATTGCTGAAGCTTGCTTTGAACCTATAACCCTCCTGCCTCAACCTCTCCAGCCACTGGTTTACAGGCATGTGCCACTGCACCAGACAAAATACAGTTCTTATTAATCGACCCTCTTTGGCATTAGTTGGACCATTTTGCAAATTGACATATCATAAATGTTGTGGGAACAGGAGACTAGTAATGGCAATGAGCTGGAGGTACTGGTTAGGATCTGAAGGAATAGCCTATCACTAGCTGGAAGGTCACGTTGGATGATAGGAGAGATAGGAGGTAATTGAAGAAAAAAGTCATCAGTCATGAGAATGGACAACCAGCACACAGCAAAACTTATTTTTTATTTTGTTTTTCTGTAAAAAAATTGGACTGGAAAAATTAAGATGGATTTTACATCATTAAGATAACATCACTTCAATCTGCACAAACAATTTAATATGAAAAAGGTGATAAAGTAATTTGTTCAACCTACTGTACCACTAGATTCCTCTGTTAAACAAATAGATACAAATCTCGGGCACTTAGTAGCTGTAAGAGTAAGATTTTGCTTTAAAAAGAACTTTTTTTTTAAAGCTATAGTTCAGTTTATTTATTGTTTAACTTAAAGAAGCATAGGAAATCTGTCACTTAGCAAATATGTCCTGTAGCTGATTTGCAAAATCCCCAACAATTTAATTGGAACACAGAAAACAACGGGAACCTGCAATACTTGTTTGTCATTTTAAGAACAATTATCACTTTCAAATCACTTTTCCTCCCCAAGATCTAATCTGCCAGGTTTCAGCCCACAGTGAATTCTTGCAGCTGAGTTAGGATCCCCCAAGAAAGGGCGTTCAAAACAGAAATGCTGAGAGAGGCATTTCAGCCAAGGGAGGCGATTCAGCTGCAGAGGAGGATGGAAAATTTCCAAGCACAGGACTTCCCCTTGCAGGCCTGGGATGCCATTTGTTCTAGAAGCATGGGGCCTTATAAACCAAGAGCAAAAGAACAAAAATGGTAGAAAACAGCTCTTGAGGGAACACAGTTTCTTTGCTGGTAAGACACTCTAAAAAATAAAATTAAAATGGGGGCAGAAAAAACAAATAAGGTTTAAATGAAGTGAATTAGTACCAGGGGGTAATAATTTTAGTGAACATTAATTGAGATCTTGTTCTGTGCTCAGTACAGTTGTTCTCCATGGAGACAATATTATATTCCCAATCTGTACAAATGCAGACTGAGGACAGAAAAGTAATCAACTTGCCCAAGAACATATGGCTGTGTCTATATGTGTCTGTGTGTTTATGTATACATCTATATGCGTGTGTTTATGCATGTGTGTATCTATATGGATATATGTATAGTTGACCAATAAACCGTACGTATTAAAAGCTTAACTCAGGGAGTTTTGATACATATACTCATCAATGAATGCATATCACAATGAAGATAACAAATATATGGATGACTCCTAAAAGTTTCCATCTGTTCTTCTGTAATTCATCTCTTTACCTTTGCTCATCTGACAACAACCAAGAAACTGCTTTCTTTGCCACAGATTAGTTTAAAATGTTTTAGAATTCTATATAGAGAATCACATGGCAAATACTTTTTACTGATTTCTCTCACTCAGCAAAAATAGTTTGAGATTCAACCATGCTGTGGCACTTACCAATAATTTATTCACTTATTTCTGAGTAGTACTCTATGGTATGGCAATACCTCAATTTGTTTTGCTATATGCTTATTGATAAATATGTTTCTTTTCTAATTTTTAGCTATTGTTAATAAAGTCGCTAAAGCAGTCACATAAAAGTCTTTAATTTCTCTAATGATGTTGAATAATTTTTGAAGTACTTTTTGCTATCTGTATTTCATCTTTGGTGAAATGTCTGTTCAAATATTTTACTGTTTTTTTTCCCCAAAACTGGGCTTTTTTAGTATTATTGAGTTGTCAAAGTTCTTTTTAAATTCTGGACACAAGTCCTTTGCAAGTTAACTTTCTCCACGTCTAGAGCTGCTTTGCATTTTTGTAACAGTGTCTTTTGAAAGGGCAACCATTTTCATTTTAATAGAGTATAATTTGTTGATTTTCCTTCTTTTATAGTTTGTGGCCTTTCATGTTCCATTAAGAAATAACTCCCATATCAAATTTCTAAGATTTTCCCATTTTCTTTTTCTATTTTTATTTTTACTTTTTTTTTTTTTTTTTTGCGGTGGCTGGGGATTGAACCCAGGGCTTTGTGCTTGCGAGGCAGGCACTCTACCAACTGAGTTATATCCCCAGCCCCCAGATTTTCCCATTTTCTTATAGAAGTTCTACAATTGTAGCATCTAAATGAAAGTCTAAATCTGTGCTACTTAATTTTTTATATGATGTGAGATGAAGATTAAGGGCTTTTTCCCATTCTGCAAATGACTATTCAATGTTTCCATCACAATTTGCTGAAAAAAGCTAATCTTTTTTCATTGAACTGCCTTGGTACATTAATTGAAAATCCCTTGACTCTCTACGTGGGGACTATACCTGGGCTCTTACCTAATGTTATTCACCACTATACTGCATCACACTCTGAGGGCACTTGTTGCAACAGTGAGGTTATAGAAATACTGTATCATCGAATCTCCTCACTCCTACCCAGAGTTTAGTGACTACCTGCCTAATTTATCACCAATAAAACAATGTAGGCAATGAAAGAATTAGGATTATATGATTATAGTATTCAAAAGAATATAAAAGTCTTAGGGACCTAAATCCTGAATAACCTGCAGTGGAATGGCCTGGTCTCTGAGATTTGGGTGAAGTTATCACCCACTGCTCAGACTGACCTGAGAGTTTACATCAGAAGGGACATTCAGTTTTGTCATATCTTTGGAATGTGATGAAGTGAAAGAAGATCACAAAATCTCAGCACTAGAAGAGATACAAGAGGGTTCATAGCTGTGTGGCACTAGGATCCTCTTTAGCATGTAAGCTGCCTTGTCTCAGCCATGGAGCTTTGGACCTCTAGAGAGAGACCAACCTTACTCCCTCCCCAACCCAAGGGAGCCCCATCATTGTGGAGAATCCTAACAGACTTACAGCTGTTCCTCACATCGGAGTGACTTTTATGATTCTGAATCTTTTATCCATCAATCTGATTTTTACAGCTTCCCATGAATTCTACTGGCCTGGCATTAGACATATGTGAACACTCTGGGGTACTGCCCCCACCTTCCCACTCACCCAGTATTGGATGTACAATCTAAAGAACTAAGTTCAATATTCCTCCCTTCTTCTCATCATAGGGTTATAAGTCTCCTTGCCATCTAGTTCTCCATTTTAAGTAGCTTTCTTTTTCAATATCCCTCATAAAAGGTTAGCCCCCTCCCCAACAAACACCATTCTCCAAGAATCATGCCACAGTAACTAGAGTGGGAAAGTCAGCTTCCACGTTCATTAGGTCTCCCAAGTCTTCTTACCTCTCTCAGTGGCTGAAGTAGGGCAGGCCTTTCTTTTCCTCAGAAGGAGGGGTCTCTATTAATCAGAGAACTCCCAATCTTCCCAACAGAGACAAATATGTGTGACATGGGTGTCACAATTTAGAAAGAACGCTGACTTCTGCACTCAGACATCAGCTTCAATTGTGCATTTCAGAGCTAGGAATAATAACAATATGCACATATACACACTCAGATGTTCAGCAGTTTCCACCTGACTCATCTAAATTTACTTTGGTTTGTATAAAGACTTCTAAAAACTTTCCCAAGTTGATTTTCTTATGCCAAAGAGTCTTAAATTGTAATCACATTATATTTAACTTACAAAACTCAGTCTGAAAAACTAAAATTCAAGTTAGTGCCTTCTTCATATCACCCTTTTTATTTAAATAAAAACCACCACCAAAAAAAAAAAGTTAGTTTCCAGTTCATTGTCACAAGAATCTTCAGATGATAAACAAAACGAAAATGGAATTCTGGGAAAGACCCTCTTGCCAAATACATGGTGATATTTTTTCCTTTTCCTTTTCTCTAGTTTCATTGAATAACCAAAAGGTCCAGGACTTAGATACGTAAGGCATCTAGTAATTACATTTCAAGAGTCAGGCAATGGTCATAGTTAAATTTCACAAAATGATCATTTTCTCCTTAAGGAAGTCAAAGATTATTGTGTGGGTGTTGAAGCCAGCATGAATAAAATAGGGTTCCAGGAAATAATACAGAATATGATATAACTCTCAATTGTTTTTGCCTGGATCTTCTGATTTCTATTTTTAGTGGATAATAAAAATAATCTCTATAAAGAAACTTCATAGAACACACCTATAAAACAACAGTGTCTTTTTGCTTCTTGGCCCATATCATACTTTGTAATTGAGTTTTATATGTGTGGTTACCTGTGTTATGGACAGAATGTTTGTGTCCCCCCAAATCCATATGTTGAAACCCTAACTCTGGTATGGCCTTATTTGGAGACAGGGACTCTAGGGAAGTCATTTGTGCTTAAATGAAGTTATCAGGATAGAGCTCTAACATGATTGGATTAGTATTATAAGAAATATGAGTGTTTTCTCCTGTTCTCTTTTTTCTCTCACTTAATTCATATCTCTATCTCCCTCTCCCTCCACCCATATCTCTCTCTTTGTCTGTCTGTCTGTCTGTCTGTCTGTCTGTCTGTCTGTGTCTCTCTCCCTTTCTCTCTCTCTCTCTCTCTTTCATGTCCACACACCAAGGAAAGGTCACATGAGGACATGTCAAGAAAGTGGCCTTTTGCAAGACAAGAAGAGAGAACTCATCAGAAATCAAATCAACTGGAATCTTAACTTCGGATTTCTAGCCTCCAGAAGTGTAAGAAAATAAATGTTTGTCACTCAGTCTGTGGCATTTTGTTACGGCAGCCTGAGTACACTAACACAGCCAGGGATGGCTGTCCCCCTAATTTGTACTATAGGCAGTCCAATGAGGGCAGCTGCCTCCTCCTTTTACCTCTCCACTATATTCCCAAGTACTCAACAGGGTCCACATGGCAGGTGCTCAATAAATAGTGTACAGAAAAAGATAAAGTCTTAAACTCCATCCTTTTAAAATGAATTTTGGGAAACTTTAAGTAGTTTTATTTCATTTATTATATTTGACATTGGGAGTTTCTCTAATGTCAAGAAGACATGGATGGTCATCTGGATTGACCCATCCCTTTTTCAAGGTCTCTGTCACTAAGCTAAACTGTGACTAAACTTCCAGGTACCAACAGAGCTTTCCTTATGAAAAGACCAGTTGGTCTTTCCTAAGACCAGTTCACTGGGATGGCTCAGACACACCAGCACAAAGTCTATTTCCATACGTCCATCAGGCTGGATTAGAAAAGCATACACAGCTGCTCCAGGCCTCCCCACTTCCTCTGCCTAGAGAATGTCCTCAAATCCTGGCTCTGCCCAGACTTCACTCTCTCTTACAAAAGACAGACTTCCCAGGCCTTAACTATTCGAACAGACACTCCCCCTTTACCACAGACTAGAAACACATTTTTGGAAAATGTGACCTCATCCTAGGGTAACTTAGTTTCATTTACAGCAGAGGGGACTGATGGAGCTGCTGCCAACCACACAGACATGGGAGGAGGGGAAGGGGAAAAACTGGAGCAGAAGGAGATGAATTTTAAAAGGGGATGTCTGCACTACCTATAAATCAATTTTGAACAATTTGGAAGGATTAACTTTAAATATCTTGCTTCCTTTTACAAAACGATGGGTGGCTTCAAGTCTCGCTACTTAAAGGGTAATCTGCAGAGCAGAAGCAAGCCATCACCTAAGTCTTGTCAGAAATGTTAATCTCAAACTCCAGCAAGACACACTGCATGGAACTACGCTAAAATGTTGCAGGAGCTTTGTATGCACTTGAAAGTTTGCAACCCTCAGGTGGTCAGGTTTTAGGTATTATGGTTTGGATGTGAGGTGTCCCCCAAAAGCTTACATGTGAGCCAAAGCAAGAAAATTCAGAAGAGAAATGATTGGGTTATGAGAGCCTAAACCCAATGAATTAATTTCCTGATGGGATTAACTGAGTGGTAACCAAAGGTGTGGCTGGAGGAGGTGGGTCCCTGGGGGCGTGCCTTTGGGATATATATTTTATATCTGGTGAGTGGCGCCTGTCTTTCTGCTTCTGATCATCATGTGAACTGCTTCCCTCTGCCACACTCTTCTGTCATGAGGTTCTGCCTCATCTCCAACCCCAAAGAATGGAGCTGGCCCTCTATGGACTGGGATCTCTGAGACCATAAGCCCTCAAATAAAGTTTTCCTCCTCTACAATTGTTCTGGTCGGAGTTTTTAGTGACAGCGGTGAAAAAACTGACTAAAATAAGGGATAAGAACTCTAAATGAGTAAGCTTTAGGGACATACAAACCCTCTGGTTCCTAAACAGCCTGGAATGATCAGTTTTGCTCCCTCTTACAGCTGTCTCCCAAGGCCACCCTTCTGCCAGTGCTATTCCTCTTTCTGGTTCCCTGAAAACAGACTCCTGCATCAGTCCTCCATCTGAAGCAAGCACGGGTCCTCCCAGGCTTTCCTGAGTATCTATCAATGAGAGTGGGACTCTTCAAGGAAATAAGGAAGCTATGAAGCTCTGCCTTGCAGGATCCTCCTGCAGAGAGAGGAAAAGGCAGGCAAACGGAGATGATATAGATGTGACAACTTCTTTTCACACAGTTTTAAATTCATAGATGTTTCAGTAAAAATCCAAACTTCATCTATTGAGAGGATTTTTCCATAGGAACAAGGGAGTAAAGAGAAAGATGAAGGAACAGGAGAAGTATTCAGTAGAAGTCAATTATGCAAGCATGAAAAGGATGGCCAAGGTCACCACAGGGGTCTTCACTTCCCTCCTCTCCATCTTCTTCGTGCACTCACAACACTAACGCATAATGTATCTTCAGCCTGAAACAGCCATCAATGAGAAAATAAATTTGGATCTGGCCATGAAGATGGGGGCATTAGAGGCAGAGAAAGAGCTGAGATAGATCAAAACCAGAATAAATGTCCTCCCTTTTCCTACCAAAGAATGAAAAGGGAGAGTATGGAAATTCCCAGCATCGCCTTGGTCACTTCTTAATCTAATTTAGAAGAGTGGAAATTCTTCTAAGCATTCCTTTCAGGGGCCAGCAAATTGCCCTGTACATAGAAGATTTCAGTTCATGCCTGCTAACTGGCATGTTGAAGAAATAGTCCTTTTCCAAAAAGAGAGTGAATAGCTGCACTCTCCTGTGTGCAGGGCAGTAGCATAATATCAAATCTCTCATGGATCAATCTCTAACTTCACAGTGAGGACAATGGGTCCTGTTGCCTTCCCCAACCCAACCCCCCAAAATAAAAGATCCACAGGAAAGACAAGAGCCAAACTCTTAAAGTTTCACACATGGGTCAAAGTTCTGAGCTGGAATGGGGAGTAATTGGTCCGAAGAATGCTAAAAACAACTTCTTGCTAACAGAGTGGGAGTGAAGGGAAAGGAGGGGGTGACAGGCAATGGAAAGGGTAAAATGTCATATCAACTTAAAAGAGCAGACGAAAGTCAATTGCCCTGACAGGTTCAATGACATACTGGAAGCTGAAGGCAGCAGGGCCCCCTGATCTGCTGACGCTGGCATCACATTATAGGGAGGATGGAAACAGTCAGCAAAACGCAGTCTTCACTTGAGCTACGGCTATTGTTTTAACCCTGTGCGAAGGGTCACGGTGTTCTGTCCCTGATAATAAAAGGATGATGGGTAAAGACCAGAGAAGCCACACAGGCAAAGGAAATTCTCCAGACAAAGGCTAGATTTTGTTCAGGGAGAAAACAACTGGCTTGCTGGGAGTCATAAGTGACGCACTCTGGCTTCCTTCTCTCCTGCTGTATTTTGACCTTAATGGGATGGGGAAGAAGGGCATTCTTATTGGCTACCAGCAAGGTATATATAGGCGTGGAAGTTCTTCTTAGGTAACCACCTTTCTGGATCCCCTGCTACTTAGGACTTTCCTCAGGAAAAGGCTGGGCCACAAAGAAAAAATAGGATGAGACAGGGAGTACCTACTTCACGGTAGCTGGCAGGGCTGAAGTGGCATCTAACCCTGTGTTTCTGTGGCCCTGAGTTAAACCTCAATTATCCCCCAACCTGTGCCATAAAAGCATACCTACATATCTTCATGTCTATTTTCCCCACTAACTGTGAGTCCCCTGAGCCACCAGTCTCTGGACAATCTACACTTTCACACAGCTGGTTGATATGCTAGATACTCATGTGTTTCAGTCAACTTTGGCATCACTGTGACCAAAACACCCAATAAAAACAATTTCAAGGAGGGAAAGTTTATTTTGGCTCAGAGTTTCAAAGGTTCAGTCCTTGGTCAGCTGACTTCATAGCTCTAGGCCAAGGTGAGGCAGAACATTGTGGCAGGAGGGCATGGCAGAGGAAGGCAGCTCAGGACTGAGGAAGGTAGGTCACTGGAGGTGTGCCTTTGGGGTTTATATTTTGTCCTTCTGCTCACAAAATATAAACCCCAAAGGCACACCTCCAGTGACCTATTCCCCAGGCACACACTACCTGCCTTCAGCTACCATCCAGTTAATCCATATCAATGGATCAATCCACTGATTAGATTGCCAACTCTCACAGTCTAATCATTGCATTCTGAACATTCTCTTGTTGTCTCACACATGAGCTTCTGGGATACACCTTGTATCTAAACCATAACAATGTATTTGGCAAATATACTCCAGCGAGACAGCCTTCATGAGTAAGAAGTTCCCACCAGGCAGCATCAATAGCTCCTAACTGTCATCCAACAAGGGAGGATGGAAAAATCAGAAAGGTCACTTGTTTTAGCCACAGAGGTCCTTTTCTTCCCCATGTCTCCAGTCATAGTGTCATAATGAAAAAAAAAGCAAAGACCAGGGGAATGAGAAAGCTATGAACTGACCGAATTGGAAAAAGTGACATTTTTCAATTCATTAGTATGTCCTTACTTCACTTCTCTCCACCACCTCCAGCACCATTGGCCTCCACTGTTTCTGCCACCAACCCTTCCAACAATGCCTGTCACCAATTTCCACTAATGCAGGTCTCCTCAGGCTGGTAGCATCTCTAAGGTGGGAAAGCAAAACTGAATGCCAGGGACCAGAATGAAGACATTCTTGATTTTTGTTCGGTACCCTGTAGAAACTGTCTCTTCATTACATGCTCTTGTTTAGAAGTCATCCACCTGACTGCTTGTTTTCCCATACTGTGGAAATGAGAATTCGTGGTCATAATCTGACATTTTTCAAGGACAATGGCACCATCATGATTCTATGTAAGTTACCGTGGGAAACACCAATAGGTATGATTTTATTTTTAGGAGAAAAATAAGAAATTTCTCCAAGTAAGAAAGGGTGATTAGAAAGAAATGCAGAGAAATGTTAGATTGCTGAGGTAGTAAGCCTTTGGCCAAAATCAAGAATTCTCCTCTAAAGAAATAGCTTTATCTAAACATTTTTAAATTTTTTGAATATTTTCTTAAGGCTAATCCAATGCCTGAGAAATACCTGGGTTTTGCAAAAGATAGCTGGAAATAATTATCCTGAAGCAGCTTTTGGAAGTACCAAATTTATTGAAATTCACTGCTTTAAGGTTTCTTAAATGAATGGAGGTTAAGGGAAAGAAGTGGTCATAGAAAAATATAATATCTGCCACTACTAATGAAGTATTTGGCTATATGCAGAGCATCTATTTTTAAATTAGGCTTGAGATTTGCAGGGAAGCTCATATCTAACTTGTAACTCTCTTAGCAGCCAAAGCTGCCAAGTTTCTGAAAGTTATAAGTGAACAAAAAAGTTTTCAAGTTCGCATATTAATTTTGTGGGAATTAGAGGAACCATGAATGCCAGATCAGACTGAAGGGGAAAATTCCCTGGATATTGTAAATTGTCAGTGACTTGTGAAAGTGTTTCCCTCTCAGTGGCTCTAACTCCAGCATTTCTAACGTTGCCAGTGCTTTCTGTCAAGTGTTCACTTTTTTGTACGTATGTGATTTGGTGATACACCGTATCTTAGAAAGAGCAAAGGTTTCTCACCAGGGACAGAACAAAGGTTTCACATTGAACCACAGTTTGGTGCTACTTTGTCCCATTTTTCATAAATGGGTAAACGTGTCCATAAAAATTTCAGAGGAAAAAAAAAGAGTTGTAAACCCAAATCTATCTATTAACAAGTTAGAAATACAGGGTTGGAGGGTGGGTGGGAATGGTGGGCGTGATTACCTGTTTGGTTTTATTGTGATCACACTCCTGGAACATTTACATCTTGCTTCATCCTTAAGCTAAGGGTTTTGAGGACAGTGAAGTTCGTTGTTCTGATCACGAGATACCCAGAGTGACACTGAGCAGGACTTTGAAATAAAACCAAAATGCCTTCCTTCCCTACTCCTTCTTTTTATTTCCCCCACAATTGCCTGAGACTGTCCTCCGGTTTCTTTTCTCTGGGCCTCAGAATAGCATCTACATAATATGCTGTGTTTGGGAATTTCCTGTGTACTAATCCCATCCCAGCCCAGGGAGAATTTACATCCAGAAGAGCACGCATTCCATTGAAAGGTTGATGCCAGGAATTTATTGGTAAATTTGATTTGGTGGAATATGGTTCTATGTCTTTAATGCAAAACTCCATAAAAAGGTAGAAGTGAGGACAGTGGTTCAAAAGGTCAGGAATCCAAAGATCAGCAGATGATGGGAATGTGGGTTCAACCACAACTTCAGAGATAGAAATAGGTCACCCTGTTCATGTTTACCAATGCCTCCTACTATTCTGCAAAATCTAAACAATACTAAACCTTGAGTTTAATTCAATGCTTGCAGACCATTTTTAGCTCATCTCCCCGCAATGCCCTGCGAAAGACACCAGGTCCTCTTGACCTTGACCCTTTCTAACTATTAGGTAAACTGGTTTCGATTATCATGTACATTCCTCCCAAGAAATTGTTAATGGCTCTGAATTGCCTACAGAAGAATATTCTGACAGAATGGAGAGGATGTATGCTAGGACCCCAGGCAAATCTGGACTCAAAACACTAGCAGATTACCAGTTGACCTTAAGAAAGTTCCTCCATGTGTCCATGCTTCAGTTCTTTCCCGGACAGAATAGAAAACACAACTATTTGTGGTTATGAAAATTACATGAGAAAAGTACACAATATGCCTTGCATATAATGGGAACTCCATAAATGATAGATTTCCTGTCTCTCAAAGGACCTCCCTGATGTGCCAATTTACTTTTCCAATCTCAATTTACCTCAACTCCTCAAGAGGAATCAAAGAGAATTACAGTGTTCCCTCTAAACCCTCCCCCCTTTCCCATGGCTCTTCCACATCCTTCTTCATCTCTCATCACAGCTATTTTGTCAATCGCATTCATATGCCACTCTTCCTTCAGAATGAGACTAGAGTACTGACACTTTGTTCCTGAGTCTTTCTCTTTGCCTCAGCCCTTATCTCTCCCCCTGAATTTCACAGCTCATGTTCACCTGTCCTTGGGCACTTCCTAATTCTGTGCCCTTTACCATAAACATAAATATATGACCTATGCCCTTCTTGAGAAAATCCTGGGTGCAGATATTCTTTAACTCTCTAGTCTCAAAACGCATTGCACAAAATAGCCCCAATTTAGCAAATTAAATTTGAATAAATAAATAATTTCTCACATTCAAGAACTAGTTCTAACAACTGAAAATCTGTGGCACTACATTACCACACTATGCACATAGTAGAATATTTATACTCATATGCCATGGATTCAATAAGAGTCCAGGGAAAACTTATTGATTAACAATAACCCAGTACTATTATTATGTGTGAGCATTTAATTTTTTTAATCTTTTTTTTCCCCATTTTTAAGAAACAAGTTCTCACCTTGTTGCCCAGGCAGGTCTCAAACTCTCAATCCTGCTTCAGCCTCTTAAAGAGGTAAGATTATAGGTGAGAGCCACTGCATCTGGATTGTACTGCATTTTAAAAGCAAGGCCAGATTTCCTATGATGGAATTCCAGGTTTTCTTACTTGCTATGCGACCTCAGGCAAGTTACTTTATCTCTTTGTGCCTTGGTTTTTATCATTGTAAAGTGGGGCCAATAATAGTCTCTTGCTTCTCTGTGAATGCTTCCCCCTGCCCATCTATACAGTCTCTCGTAGCTGCAAATCTTACACTCCACCCACCTCCAAGGACTTCATGGGAAGAAAAACCCTGATAATGAACTCTCAGAAACAGAATACTAGGGTGGGACAACATCAGAACTGGAGGCAAGAGTACAGAGGAAAGTGGTAGATGGGAGGAGACATGAGCATATCTTATTGGGTAATTTAGTTTATGTTTATTTTTGAGTTTCCATTATGAAGATCTTTACTCATTAAAAATGCTAGTATTCTGTTATGCCAATGTGTTTTGGCCCAAACCATATTCCCTGCAAAATGGTTCCTGAGATTATTTACTTCAAAGTTGGGAGTTCTGCCTTTACAAATTGCTTCATAATATATGACAAATGCGTCATTTGTAGAATGCAGCTACTGGCAAAGGGTAGGATGCTTCTAGTCAGTCAGTGATGGATAGTTTGTAGATAGCATGAGCTGCGGATTAAAATGTAAAGAGTCACTCTGACACAAAGAGACAGAATTAGTCATTTCCATGCCTGAGTAAAGCACTCTACTTCCCAGAAGGCCAAAGACAAAAGCAAATATTCTTCAGACAAAGACATTTTGCTGAAGTCTCACTCTGGTCAATGCATTTGGCTGTTTCATTAGGGACAGGATTAATGGTTCGAGTCAACCACAACCAGACACTTGGTACAAAAGTTATTTTTGTATAGTCATTTCTGCAGTTGCTTCCAGACTTCCATTTTGCATCTTAAGATTGAAAGGCTCTCTTTGCATCTTAAATGTGCTATTAAACGCCAGGTATGTGCTTTTGCAAGATTCAAATGATACTGTTCCAAAAGGTTTCCACCCTTGATTTTCTGTGAAATATAAAAGTGTACATGTAAACTCGGAATGGAATCACCATTTGACCCAGCTATCCCACTCCTTGGTTTATTCCCAAAGGACTTAAAATCAGCATACTACAGTGACTCGGCCTCATCAATGTTCATAACAGCTCAAGTCAAAATAGCTAAACTCTGGAACCAACCTAGATGCCCTTCAACAGATGAAAGGATAAAGTAAATGTGGTCAATACTCAAATGGAATATGACTCAGCCTTAAAGAAGAATGAAATTATGGCCTTTGCAGGTAAATGGATGGAGCTAGAGGCTATCACGCTAAGCGAAATAAGTCAAACCAAAAAATAAAAAAAGGCAGAATGTTTTCTCTGATATGCGGACGCTGATCCATAATGATCCATAATGGGGGGTAGGGAAGAATAGAGGAACTTTGGATGTGGGGGAAGGGGAGGAGGTGTGGAGGTAGGAAGAATGGTGGAATGAGAAAGACATTATTACCCATTATACACGTATGATTACACCACTGGTGTGACTGTGCACCCTGTACAGCCAGAGGAATGAGAAGTTGTATTCCATTTGTGTACAATGTGTCAAAATACATTCTACTGTCATGTATAACTAATTAGAACAAATTTTTTGGAGGTGTCCTCCCACCCATTCTGGTCATGGCTGTTATTGTAGTTGACTTCATTCTTGAAGTAAAGCCTGTATGGTTACTAGTAGAGACTCTCTGGGCTGCCTCTAGAATTATGCTATTGCCCCAAGCCTTGCAGGACAAGAACTGGAAGCAGAGAGGCAGAGGCCTTAAGGGGAGAAGTTAATTTCTTATTTTCTGAAAGAAAGGAATCTGAGGAACCTCCATTCTTTTTTCCTGATGAGTTAGATTTGAGAGTGTTTAAATTTAACTACATTACCTATTCAGACATTTAAACTTAAACCAACCTTAAACAAAAACTAAAGCCATTTTAGAATAAATATTCATAATAACAAAATTCTAGGACACAATTAAGTCATTTTTTTCTGATCTATTATGAGCAACTAAACCCTTATTAGTGTACCCTCGCATGCCCAGCAGGATCCCAAGAAACTACGGGAAAAATACCTCTTATTAATGAAGTGACACTTTAAAGATTACCTAGGAAAATTCTATTTCCTGGTTTATATTTATCTAAGACAGCCTCACCTACCAGGGCCATCCACATATTAGAAGTTCAATAAATATTTACATAATTAAGAAAAAAAAGTCAGTTTCTATGTGGTTTAACCCCGTGTCCTAGAATACCCTTTGGAGAAAGTACACCAAAAAAGAACAAGGAAGCCTATGGTGACATGTTCTTGTTTTCTTCTCTAAGACATCACTAAGAAATTTGGTTTTTTATTAAAAAGGTAAATTGGTACTTTCAATATGAGGCTTAATAAGCTTACTAACATCACTAAATTAGCTTCCTTTGTCTTGTCCCCAGTGTAAGGACTAGAAAAACATTGTGGTTCATAATCTCTGGAAATCTGTTCCTAGGTTCAAAGCACAGATTATATATTTGATAGGATGATTTAAGCTTCTTCCATAAATGAACCTCCTGTTCAGTTTCCTTAAGCTCTACATAAATACAAATTCTCTAAAATTTATAACATGTTCATCTTTTCTTCTTTTCCAAGTTCTCATCATCTTCAATCCTGTGTATTAAAATTCTACCCATCTCTTCAACAAATGAGAAGCTGAAGTGCAACTTCAAAGGTCCAAGAGGAAAAGCATCAATAAAGAGAGACAGCAGCCAGTTAAATAGAAAGGAATCCAGTTAAACTGTGGGAAAGGATTCCAAGAGAAGGAAGGGTTCTAAGATGAAAAGTCATGAGAATGAAACACTACTGAGAGGTCAAAAATCCTGGCAGCAGATAACTGACCACTGGCTCAGCAAGGTGTAGACAAGTGGGGGATTTTAGAGTGACATTTCAGTGCGATGGTGTAGATGGAAATCCAATTAGCATAAGCTGTAGAGGAAACGGGAGGAGAGGAGATGGAGATGTAGAGACCAGTTTTTAAAGTTATAATAACAAAAATTTTTAAATCTCATTGATATCATAAAGAATTTTTATTGTGATAGGAGGAAAAGCAGATTCTGGTAAAGCAGGTTGGAGGAGCTGGTGGTGGAGAAAAGGATTGTTCTCATCCCATTTAACCTGTTGTCTTAGTCATAGCACAATAGAAGATGCAGAAAGTACTTCCTTCAACTTTCTTGTCTTGCATTTGGGGTAACTGGGTCCTAGGAATTATCAAGTCAGTTCCTGAAGTCACAAAAGTTGAATGCATCCCCTATACGAGCATCCAGGGACTTACAATAATCACATGCCTTCCCTTTTCTGCTCCACCATTGCATAAGAGTGCTATAACTGAGAGCTCCCCATTCAAGGGGGAGTGGCCACAGTCACATCAAAGAGGCAAGAACGTCTATGACAAGAAATATTGACTATCTATATGTAGCCAAGTCCCCTTCTCACATTAAACACTCTTGACCGAAAATCCATACTAGTAGCCAGTTTTCTCTAAAATGCTCTCTTTAGTAAAAACACACTGTCTGCCTGAAGTGGGAATTTCCATTACCTCAAACTTGCCTCAAATTCCAGTCCCTTGCTAGGGCTCCAATTTTCATGCCTATGCACTGCCCTCACTTCATTAACTCCTGCTAATTAAGTCAAAAATGTTCATCTTTGAGCTGACCAGAACAGATCGCCATAATCATATTACATGTAGAATGCACAAAATCTTTTTAAATGATTTAAAAAAACAGAATACATTACATCAAGGAAAAAAAACTTATTACAGAAATTTTAGTAAGTAAGCCTTGGCTTTAATTCTGGGTTCTAAAACATTTTTCCACCAGCTTCCAAGAGATGCATCAACTCCAAAGTACCCAATTTCCTCCATAAATACCAGCATGTTCCAGGATGACATGTTTGCACTGAAACTGATGAACTAAGCAAATCCCCATGACATTGTCAGCAGCTATCCTGCTTTGTTTTAAGCACTCAGACAGCATCCAAATGTTTACAAGACAAATGATGAAATAAATACCTTTCAAAAGGTTTACATTAATGTTGGAATATCTTATTACAAACCACAAAAAACAGGTTTTTTAGTGCCTGCCCTTAAAAGGAATCTGTCACCTGGAATAAATATTGAATTAAGCTTAAAATATTCAAAAAGGTTTTTTTCTGGCAAATCAATTAAGCCTACTTGCAGTTCTAGGGACATGCAAATCCAATCAACTTCTAGACTAATCCTGAATGAAATTAATCAGTAGGCAAATATTGGCTAATAGCCACTATGAATTTTTATTAAAAGATGAAAATAGGATAATTACATTTATTCTAAATTATTTCAGTTCAATTTTTAAAAGCACTACTGGGCTACTTCGCTATCATGTTCTTGTCCTATTCATGGGTTTTATAGGTACACACATATTAAAATCAAAAAGAAAATGTTGCAAATAAGAGTGATCTTACAGTCATAAAAAAGGAATCTATTTTTCTATTATATCTAGAATTTATTCTATATTAGTTCCAGTTAAATTTGCTAATTTCAGGTCTGAGAATGAGTGATAACCAATTCAAGGACAATGATGATCTAGAAAATGCATGTGTATTCTCAGTTATAAATCTCACATGGCAGTAAGAAAAATAATCAATACCTCAACAAGATGGACAAAAGGCAAGAACATTGAGCAATAAACCCATTTAATATTTGCTAACGGTTAAAACAAAAGACACGGAAATTAAGACTGAGGAATTTTTAAATCAGTCAAATTTTAATGTTTTCCCTTTTTTATGTATAATATAGAAAGTTGGTAAATCAGACTTACCACATTGCTAAAGGACTATTTGTCAAGATGTATCAAATGTCCTAAAGCATGCTTACTAACTGATCCAGTAAACCTACCTCTAGAGATGAACCCTAAGGAAATGATAGTAACGTTTAAATACAATAATGAGCATCAAGCAATATTTATAAGTAAAAAACTGCTTACAAATAACTACAGCAGGAATTTCTTAAATAGATTCCAATGTCTTCAAATAATAGTTACACTATGGTATTTAACAATTTAAGAGGAAGAGTTATACTTTTTAATTAAAAAGTTACAGAAAAACATGAAATATGATTCAAATTTTGCTTAAACATATGTACATGTGATGTGTGCATATAGAATGACAGAAGGCAAATGTTATCAGTGGCTGGGTGTGGCTGGTGATGCTGAATATCAGTCCCTTAGATTATTATATCTCTACTTTGTTTCTCTGTATTTTGCCAATTATCCACAGTGAACATTCCAAAAAAAAGTAAATATTATTCTTAAATCATTGTAACAGTGTCATATCAGAATCACTCTGTCCTGTACTGTTTTTCAACTAGATTATATCATTTTGAACATCCCAGAAGCAAAATTATAGGATGCATACAGAGATAATATAAACAGCAGCTTATGATCATACTGGTACATTTATTATCAGTTTGGCTCTAATGAACAGATATATTTAACTTGGAATTTTGAAGGAACCTAATGTGATATTTAATAATCTTCATTAAATGGATTGTTTACTTTGCAATTTATAATCTGTGTAATTTTGGCACATAGGAATTTAAAAGATTAAAAAGAATCCTAACCCATAACCCCTGGTCTGCTTCTAACAACAGCCTCATCATGGAGCTAGAGGAAAAACTAGAGGTCACTCACTTTCACCTCTCACCTCACTTCCTCAGTGCTCCAGATAAGAAATGCTACCATGGTATGACATGCCATTAATGCACAGCCCTGATAAAGCCCACTTCCTCCCAGCAAACTTCTAACAGTCTACCTCTTTGCACTTTCCAGGCAAGTCGTGGCCAATCTGTTGCTACAAGCATGCTTGAGCACAGGTGGTGCTAACCACAAGAGCTAGACCACATCCTGTCATTTGGCCTGGAAATTGGCTGCCACAGAGCTCTGGTGGGCATAATTGAAGGACAATGACAGTGGCATGCCTAGAAATTACTGAGTGGTCAAGGAAAGTAGGACAAGTGCAAAGAGTAGGGCCAGAACTCTAAGGCTTGGCTTATGACAAACTGAATCTCATATTCAAAGCCAGTGGTGTACAGATGCCCAGTAAGAGTGGGCTGAAGGAAGAGACGCCCAAATGCAACCAAACCAAAGATGATCGCTCTTCTTTTTCTAATGCCATACCTCAAATGAGCTACAGATAGTACTGTTTGGTAAATCATGTCTGCAGCTGTATGTACTCTTCCTGAAGTTTTTAAAGATAAACAAGACTTACAAAGAATGCACTTGAGGGTAGATGACCTTTATTTGAAGAAGAATCAGCAATTGAAGGAGATCTTGCAGCAAATGATTTGTCATTAGGTTAATAATTACTCCCATGTAAGCAAAAAACAGAACACAAAACTGAGTCAAGACACTCAGATTTTATCCTTAGTCTTTGTGAAAAAGATACATGATTACAAATCATTCAACCATATGCTGCTTCAGTTTCTGAATTAATGGAATGTAATTGGATCCCTAAGTCTTAAGAGCTTCTTTGCTCTAATATTTCTTCATTTAAATCTAAAATGCTATGATTCTGCATTCTTAATCTTACATTAAAACCATCACTGTAAAGAGGAAGAGATGTTCTATTTTTTCAGAAATAAAGTTGTTCCCATAAAAAGTTGTACCTATATTACATTATAGAACCAATCTCATCTCATTACAGGGGAAAGATCAAGAGAATTTGTATGTGCATGTGAGGGCAGACCTGGTGACCCCTGAACCAGTCTCTCTTCTGATTTTAACAGTTTCACAACTTTTGTTTCACTTCTTCATATATCTTCTTGGTTCCCTTAAACAGTTTCTAAACACAAAATTGAGAATGGAAAAATCTTCAAGTACAATAGGGAGAGGAAAATGTCTGCAAAAATCAAATCCGTGGACAATCAGAACTGCTGTGTTTACAATCACTTCTTTTTAAAAGCTCGCCTCTGTTTAGAGGAAATCTGCCCTCTAATTTTGTGGAGTCCTGCTCTGGACTCAACCTGAATGAGGACATCTGGTAAACAGCACCTCCCTCTGAGACCACTGCTCTACTCATATATTAGCCTCTCATGACAATGATTCTGGAGTAATGAGAGGTGAAACAGACAGAGGCCCTGATCTCATGGACCTCACAGCCCAGCAATGAAGAGAAGACTAGAACAAATAATTCCTTCAAATAGAAAGAGTAGGTGCCTAAGATGGGCACACATAAACTCCTAGAGATTTCTTAGAACTGTGAAGACTACAGGGGTCAGAGAAAGTTTCCTAGAAGATACAGCATTGCAAAAGGGCCCTGGAAAAATGGTAGAATTTAGACATGAGAGTAAATATCAAGGAAGAAAAGCAGAGAACTTTTGGTTGGTACTTGGGACACCTGAAAAGGATAAGTGGTGATCAGGCTGCAAAAAGGCCGGTCAGATACTGAAGGGAATCCTAGGCTAAGGCAGTCAGACTCTCTATCCTCTCCGAGAACTATTTATTTTGGGAAAACGATGTGATTGAGTCTGCACTTATGTATGATGTATAAACATCCCTAAACTAAAGCACTTCTCCTGCAGATGTATCAGCTACCTCTCAGGGAAAATCCTCTAGGGAAATATGAACATAATTCTGCTTGTGTTGCTCATGGTACTGCAAACTGTCTTGCTGCAAAGTATCAGATCTAAGTAGAGCATATTTTATTTCATTCATTCAGTACAATGGGCTCAACCTTCAATGTCAGCATTAGCGGCTTCCAGCCATTTCAATATATGAAGTACATATATACATACATACACACACACTGACATACTGAAGCAATTAAGGATAAGTATCCTTAGCTTTGATATATTCATGTGCTTTGGCAGGAGCACATTCTAGATTTTGAGAGCCAAGTGCTCCCCATTTTTTTGAATTTTGACAAGAAAGACAATATGTTTGATCATAAACCAACAAAAGCTAGAACATTCCCTAAAGTTCTTTCCTGTTTACTGGGAGATTCTTTAAGATAGTGATACGTTACTCTAATCATGCAAAGATGTGACAGCCATCATCCCAGCTCCAGCAAAGTGAGAGTATCTGCTTACTCATTCACATATCCTTCCTCTACAAGTCTATTTTGTGATCTCAGTTAGCACTCATGTGCTTCAGGATTAGTATAACCTGATTTGGGTTGGTGACACCTGTCTGTAGCCCCAGAAACAAATTAACCTGAATATTTTGCAAGGTATTGCAATCCAAAATTCTGAACTCATTCACCTGAGAAAACAGAAACTCATTGAGAAAGACACTTCCATGGCCACATGGAAGAAATTAGTGCGGAGTTATTCTTAGTCCAGGTAAGGTCACACCACACCATCTTCTCCCACAAACAGTACAGAGTCTAGACTTTAACTCATTAATGATGATTCATTTGATCAATAATTTCAGCTACCTCCAAGAAACTCTGAAGACAAGCAAGTTACAACTTCCCTCTGCTTACTGTTTGGGGAGAGTTTTTCATTGTGAATGGTGGTTTAAAATACAGTACCACTGATCTCAGGGTATCACAAAATTTCCAAGCATTCTATATTCACTGATGAATCTTTAGCTAGGAGTTTGTATCTGAAAATAAAAATTAAGGGAAATACATAAAAAGAGGTAGGAAAACTCTGCTGACTACTTTTAGCTCTGGCTGATTCTGACTCAGCCTCAGTGGCATGCGTGATTCAATGGTTTGTCAAACATGAATTCCAGCCCAGTGCCCTCCATCTGACGTGCTCTCATTCCTGAGTCAAGAGCAGACCTGGTCTCCTAGCAACACTCCACATTTTCTCTGCCTAGTCATCTGTAGCAATTGGCTCTTTTTCATGGTTGTCCACCCATCCTCAGTCCAGACACACCAAAAGCTTTCCATGCCATCAAAGGTGTCTGACATCTTGGATTTAAATCTGGAAAATCCAATGAAATTAAGTTTCTTTCCTCCTCATCTGCAGTCTCCCTTTCCTCTTTCTCTCTTCTTTTCTCTCAATCTCTTCCCCTTTCTCTGACACACACAGGCACATAAGCAAACACACACAGACCACCAAACAGAATGGCACAGGACTCTGTCCTGAGTGATGGCAACATTATCTAGCCACTTACCTGTTTGTGAATTTAGGAACATTTCTTCACCTCTCTGGTTACTTCACAATGTAAGGGATGGGGGGTGATAAATATTCACCTCACCGTATTATCATGAAACTCAAAAGATACAATGAACGATGAAGGGTTTTGTAAAGGAGTACAGCTGCACAGATGTAAGTTATTACATTAACTGTGTCAATTATCAATATGTACAGGAAATGTCCTTTAGACATGTATTCTTTAGACCTTTATTTTATTTACTTATTTTAAATATTTTTTTTAGTTGTGGATGGTTATGTGGCGCTGAGGATTGAACCCAGAGCCTCATACATGCCAGGCAAGCACTCTACCACTGAACTACAACCCCAGCCCCTAGACATGGATCTAAGAACAACTCAGAGAAAACTAGTCATGATTCTCTTAAGACCAAAGCCCCTATTACGATAAAACTGAAATCTATGCCCTCTTCATCATTCAATTTTCAAGTTTTACCAGAGCCCCATTGAAGAGTACTAATTGCAACTGATGGGGCATTTGAGACTAGGCAAATAAAAATGCCATTAAATCTAACAATTTGATATGGCTCACAACTGTGCCTGCTGGACCACGGCAAATAAATGAAGGGCCCTTCTGATTTTTTCTAACGTGGCTCAAGATATTACAGAAATACAGACACATAACAACTCTAAATCCTCTCTATCCCTTTCTTCAAAGGATAATCAAGCAGGACTGGAACTGGAAGGTAGATGAGATTTAGGATTACCTACTGTGGACTGGAACTTGTTTAGCCCTCAAACTCCCCAGCCTGTAAGCTCCATGAATAGAAGTCATGTTTCTTGTTTGTGTTATTTTTTTATCATTGCATCTTCAGTATTCAGGCAGGGCCTTGCATTTGTTAGCCTTCTGATAAACATTTGTTGAAAGAAATTCAATAGGGTTGTGAAACTAGTCTTAGTGGTTTTGATTGTCTTAGATAAACTTGATTTTAAAACTCATGTTTGTTACTATTAAACAAGAAAATATGTGTTAATCATTTGGCACTTCACAGGATCTCAATAAATGAGAGCTGTTGTTTTATATTCTACTACTATCCAATCCAGCTATCATTCATTACTACCTACCAAGGGCAAGTAAGTAGAAGCATTATACTGAAGGAGCTGTCTACTCCAGTCAAGGAGAGCAACTTGCTACAACAGCCCCTGTGAGAGGAAAGCATGTACTTACACCAAATGGCCTATGTGTTCATGAAATGGAAAGTGCTACTGCAATTTAAAGTCTCACTAGTCTCTCCTAATTGGCTAAATAAGAAAAAATACCCTGCTTAGCTCTAACTGTATACCCCAAAGTTTTTTGTTTGGGTACTGTGGACTGAACCCAGGGGTGCTCCACCACTCAACTATATACTCCCAGTCCATTTTACTCTTTATTTTGAGACAGGGTCTTGCTAAACTGCCCAACTTGGCCTGGAACTTGTGATCCTCTTAACCTTCCCATTCACTGGGACTGCATGTGTGTGCTCCACTTTGCATAGCTTGGTTGGGGTTTTTTTCAGTTTTTTGGGTGGGAAGGGAGGGGATTGTTGTTGTTTTCCTCATAGGATCATCTTTTAGAAGACAACATTGCTCTGCCACATAGCAGCAAAAATCCCTATGTGTATGCACTAATGTTTTTGGATAAAGTGTGGAAGAATGCTCAGACTGCCCCCTTAAGCCCTTCGTTGGTGGTGCATAGAATGAGAGGACTGTATGGAGGCAGTATTGCTCAGTGGTTGAGGTCATGGGCTCTGTAATCCAAATGACCACTGTACTCCAATCCTAGCTCAGTTGCTTACTGGCTACACGACCTTGATGTCAACGTAAACTCTCTGTCTCAATAATATATATTTATAAATCTGGGGACATAATAGTACCTGTCCCAAAGGATTATTTTAAGAATTGAGTTAATACTTGAAAGCATGAATGGACAATAAATAAATGTGCCTCAAAGGCACATAGTGGCACTGCTCCAGTGTGCTCTCACTTTCTACATGCTGAACCAAGCACTCACCACATACACATATGGGGCAAGGAACTAGTGTACAGAAAGGAATGACACTGAACCTCCTCTTAATTCATTGATTTGAGGCAGCTGTAGTAATCCGGAGTTCTAGTTTCAAAACAACAGGCCTGGATTTAAGTACCTGCTGTCATTTACTAACTGTGTGACCTAGGCAGTCAACCTATAGTACCCAGTTTTCTCAACCACAAAGAATGGGAGAGAGAATATAAATAGCCATTCCAATAATGTGTGATATATCGTTTACATAAGTATGAAAAGTGATTAATATAGTGCTTGCACTATAAAACTAAACAATAAATAACTTGACTGTTATTAGAGTAGGAAAAGACAGGTTACATAATATATTTACAATAGAGGCAGAAGAAAACAATATGAGAATTCAAAGGCATGAATGGGTTGGTAAAGTGATTGGACAGTCACAAAAATCAGTTCAGAAATGTAGACTTAGGGCCCAATAGGCAGAAAGAGCACAAACTCACAGATACATGACTGAGCCAGGTGCATTCAGGCAATCAAAACGCTTTGATGGAGCTGAAGAATAAGACATGGGCATTAAGGAATAGACACTCAGGCCACCAAGTAAGCAAGCCTACACTGTATAAAGGACCTGGGTGTCACAAGAAGCCATTTGGTCTGTATCTCATGGTTCCCCGGAACCACTCAACATCTAATCTTGTTGGTGAGGCTGGGCGAGAACGAGATGTGAGCAACTTTTCTAACCCCCACTGTAGGTGGTCTCTACGTTTGAGGAGAACATTGACAGCATCACCAACAACCAATACTTATCAAGGCAACATCGTGGTAGAGAAATAAGGGAGAATGAAATAAAAATGATGGCCTTCCCATCTGCCAAATTCACAGAAACCTTCCAGAACCTCTTAATTAAATAAAAAAGTACATGCTGATGTCTCTTGTCTACACAGATATTAATTTACTTCAAAGAAACTCAGGACTCAGATTATCATGCTTGTGTGAATAGTTATGGCTGACTCACAGTCATACCACTTAGAATATCTGAAGCTTAGGTAACTGAGCAAACAACCAACACTTCTGCTCTTCAGTTTCTCCATCTGCATAACAGGTAAAGCATAAATATTCCCATCTTTTCATAGAGCTATAGAAATTATAAAATCATATGATACAAATAGTTCAATCTATAATGACTGTTTTGTGATACCATTTTTTATTACTGTAAGTTAAACATGTAAAGTACTTTGACACAAGGAAGACTAAAAATAGACATCACTATATATTTAAATAGAAATATTTAATATTTTCTTGTCTTATATATTTTTCCTACTTTGGTATATACCCAAGATGCAAAACTTATAGCTTCATGCTGCACTGACCTCAAGCAAGCAATATAATAGAAAGACTTCCTACACTGAGTTGTGTATCTTTACAAAACAAGTAATTTAATATAAATGGAAGAAAAAGAGTAAATTTGAAAAAAAAGGAAGTTTCTTCCAAATTTGTAAAGAAAATAAGTCATTTCTAAAAGTGAACAACTATCCTGTTGACTGTTTTCCCCCTTTCAGGCCTTAGAGAACAAGAGATTCTCTCTAAAGTGATCAGTTCAGTAGAGAGACACTGTGATACACCTGCTAGCTTTGTTTTCATGCTAGGCCCAGATTTAACTTTTTTAAAATTTCATTATTTTGCTCAAAATATTTGCATGACAATTCTATTTTAAACTATTTCTATTTGAGAACATGAAATAACTTATAATGTGAAATGCAGAAAAGCTGAAACACCAAGGAGAGTCAATGATAGGGCTGGGGCATAAGAATACCCAGCCACTCATTCTAACAAAATTACAATTCATGGAGTACAGAAATGCTCTGAATTGCAAAGGCTTTCAGACACAAGGCATTCAGCTGACCAGGCTAAACATGGTTAAAACTTTTACTTTGTTTTGAGATGAATCTGGATAGAAGTCCTAAATTTTCTTTGTCCTAATTGGATTAATGTGTACAAGGTAATTTCAGTTTCTGCATGCATAAAAAAAGATTAATAATAATACCCATCTTGGGATTTTTCTCAGGAACAAAATGAATCTATGAAAGTGATGTTTTTAACAGAGTGCTTCACAAAGAACAGTGCTCAGGGAGAATTAATTTCTACTCCGACTACTAATAAGGGAAAACAATCACTTGTAGAAATATATTATACATATTATTCGTACACAAATACTGAAGTTTTATTAAAATGATATATTGGTTAATGAACATCATACTCCAAGTTTTGGTTAATATGTATACATAATCAGAATTCCATAACATAGAGGATCATGGACCTTGTCTGCATCCACATAAAGTTAAAATCAAGCAGCTAGTAACGATATCCATATTTTTCCCTTAGGATACAACTGATTTTCAAAAATCTTGAAAACCTGATTATAAACATAATTTACAGTTCTGCTTCTTCAGCAAAACTTATTCAAGAACACATCTGGCCTGAGAAACGCAAACCATCTTATGTATTTTATGGGAAAGACAAGAAGGTTGGAAAAGTCTGGGGAAGTCCTAACAAGGAGAAACTATGAAGCCTTTTAGTGCCCAGGGAGACGAGGTGGATGTTCCTCATCCTCATCCACATCAAAGGAGGAAACTCCCCACCCTTTCTATTTTGGATAAGGGAAAAGACTTCATTCCCTGTTGTATTCTTTGACTAAAAACTACAGCCTACATAAATCTCCCTCAGACCAAGAAAAATTCTTCATGTGCAAAAAGGATCTAACAATTTTCAAAGGATTTTTAAATGCTAATCTTTTAACTGGGGAAAAATGAGAGGTAGAAATTACATCTGTCATCAAAGGATCCTCCCTTCTAAAAATGTGCAATTGTGGTGTGTCCTGCCCCATCACAGGCACACAGCTGGCTGGAAATAAAAGTTCTTTCTAAAATTAGCCAAGTATAAGAACTCCCTAGACACCCATAGACATCTAATCCATTCTCAAATCATGGGTAGTCTCTCAGAGGCATTGAGGATTAACACCGAAACCTTTTTCTTTCCCCTTTGCTAAGAGCAAGCAACCCTCTGCTCAATAAAATAGAATCGTGGCTCCCACTGGGTCTATAGTTGTGTTCAGACAAAGTAACACTTGTTTAAAATGAACAAACAAACAGTAACCACAGGCTTGGTTGGACTTTAAAATGGGAATGTGGATGTTTCATTAACCATTATTGGGTCAAAAATCCACTTAAGGGCTCTGTGCTGGTTATTTTGAAAAATGTGTCAAATTCAAAGGTATTTCTCACAGAAACTTGGGTTCTCAGTGAGAGGATGATTTGAAGGGTGGCATATTCCCTCACTGACAGTCAAGGTCAAACAGCTTGGGCAGAGTCAGGATTTGAATCTGATCGTGAAGTTAGGATCAGACTGTATCGTGCATAATAAGAATTTTCAAAATAATTCCTCACCAATCATTTCCTGTCCTCTGCCTAAAACCCCTTCCATGGATTTTCAACTACAAACTTCAGACTAGAAAGATAACATGTATGAGACCTCTGCTAACAAAGGAATCACACACACACACACACACACACACAAATACCAACTCTATAAAATGCCTTTATTTTACTTCTTCATTTTTGCTATACTGAGGCAATACAAAACAAAGCAAACACACAATCATTGAGGCAATCCAGACCATGGCTCCAGCGTTTTCTGAAATGCTCTTTTTTTATCCAATCTCTTCAACTTGAAGGATAGATCTCTCTTAGTGGGAACTACAGGTGTAAAATAGTGTATGTAAAATTCATAACATTTTATTTAAGGGTAATTCCTTTCACTCAACCTTTATTGAGAGTTAAAAACAACAACAATAACTCAGAAACAACAACATACTATAAAACTTTCAGACAAAAAGTTAAATGCCATAGAATGTGAATGCCACATGGGCCTAACTTCGTTTGGGGAATACACAATGGATAGTTCTGGAGCTGCTCCTGGTGAAACTGTCACTTCACAGGACCAGAGAACTATGACATTTGCTCAAGGTCACAATAAATCAAAGAAGAATGAGCTAGAACCCAAGTCCCTGGCTGTTTACACCATTATCTCTCATGAGTCAGTCATTTGTGTTGTCTGCTGGGTTTTTGTTTTGTTTTGTTTTTGTACTAAGGACTGAACCCAGGGGTGCTTTACCACTGAGTTACAGCCCCAGCCCTTTTTATTTAATTTTAAGACAGGTTCCTGATAAATTGCCAGCCTGGCCTCAAACATGCAATCCTCCTGCCTCAGCTTCACGAGTGGCTGGGATTACAGGCCAGTGCTACCATGGCTGGCATGTCTTCTTTTTTATAGAGTTTTAGAATTAGGGTGGTGCTAACCAAGAAGGTCAAAATCATGACATATCTGTTTGACAATACAGACTGGTTTAAAGTTGGCTAACTTCTTGAGAGGCTACAAGTCTCTGATACATGTGGTTAAATACATAAGCCACTAAATGGAAAACAAATGTTGACAGAAGGAAAATGATTGATTTCCCAGTTGCTTGACAAGTGTCTACACAAAGTGTCTAACCATTTGCAGTTCCCCACAATCTGATAGATTAAATATGCTCTGTGTAAACAAGTGACTCCAAAATTGTTGCTCTTACTGGTGCTGACTACACATTTTTCCCTTTTTGAAGTTTATTTTTCATTGTTCAATAACAATTATTTTTTTAAAAATTTTTTTAGATGTTGATAGATCTTTATTTTATTCATTTATTTTTATGTGGTGCTGAGAATTGAACCCAGTGCCTCATATACGCTAGGCAAGCACTCTACCACTGAGCCACAACCCAGGCTCCAATAACAATTTTTATTTTTGATACTTCATTTGAAAAAAAATCAAAAAGCCTAGAGGGAAAAAAATAAAAATATTTCTGAATAAAATTGACTTTTTAAATTATTGGCATATTTAATGTTTGTGAATTCCTCCTCTGTTCATTAACATAGATCATAAAGTATGGTAATACTTTTGCTTTCTTGATAACAACCTCCTTACCTTATCTGAGTCTCAAATTTAAAAATACACACTTTAAAATAGTCTCAGTAACATGACAAAATTATATGAAGTGGTTGAATTCCCGAATTCTTATATTTCTAGGACTTCCAGGGTAACACTTCACTGGGAAGGTAAAGAGAGACGAGAAGATCTGTTGGAAACAGTGAAATTTATTTGAACATGATCCAATTAAAGAATGAAGTTCATTCTTCATCATCAAAACTAGCCTCACTAAATTCTCTGAAAAGCTCATTTATTTGATTGATGGCATCAGTGGCTATCCCATAACCCAACCAACAAATCTTAAGTTCATCTTGAGCTATTCATTTCCCATATTTAAATTAGATTTGTTTGATCCTGATCTTCCTGTGCATCTACTTGTATTCTCCAGTGCCTCTGTTCTCTTTTAGAACCTCATTATCTCTCAAATGGAATCTCCTAAATTGGGACACTGAAAACTCTCTCCCTGCATAAAAAACTAGGGACAAAGGAATGAACTGGGTATCTATGAGAGAACCTAAGGACCACAGCATGACATTTCTGCTTCCCAGGGTATCTGCTAAGGACAGCTGCTAGCCTCAAGAAGCCCAGCTGTTCCTTCTGCCTCCCAACTTGAAGTTCTCCTCTTGGATTTCCCAGCCTGCACTCAGCTGGAAGTCTTGCTTGTACGGGAGAAATCTCATAATTAATATGATCATGTTTGTATAAAAATCTGAGATCAGGCAACAAGTTTACACTGTATGGAGATAATCTCACCAACGGTTAGGACTAGGGAGATCATGAATTTAAAACTCTTCTCCCACAGAGGTCAAGTGGGGCCAATGGCACTTCAGGGAATGCCAGTCCAACGACGACACCAGACCAGTGTCCAGAGGACTCCATGATTTTTTCCTTCTGCTACCAAAAACATCTCCTTATACCAAATAAACCTTCTCATATGTTGAGACATTATCTTGGCAAAGAGCATGAGAAGAAAGAGGAAATCCCAAAGACTAAACACTTCTCCCAAAAGATTGAGCCATTCAAAACACACAAAATAAAAAGGGGTGAGATGTCATTAATTAACAAGTCCCTCTCCACAGCTCAGTTCTTAGCCCACCTTTCCCTAATCAAACAGATGAAGGGTGGGGTCCCCTCTAAAACTGAGAGCAACTTCCTTGTGCTGTGAGACTTAAGGCTGATGGGCTGACACGCCACACCTGGAAGCCACCAAGGAAAGTGAGAGTAGAGACTGCCCCTCCCCAGGCCTGTCAGGCATGCTAACTAAATCTGCATATGTATATTTTTGGGTTTTTTGTCCCATTGTGTCATCTCTTTTAAAAGTTTTCCTGGCCCTCAGAATAGAATTTAGGAAGCAAAGTTTCTACATCTCTTCAAAACTAGCTTTGAAAAAAAAACCTATTCTTTTCCTAAAAATTCAACTCCAAATATTTGTGGAGCACTAAACTGATGGCTTCTTTCCCCAGGCTGTATTAGCGCTGCTATATTAAGACAGTCCCATAAAACAAGCAGGAAGGGAACTTGCTAAGATGATTTTCCTATAGTAGGAAATCACATCTTCTTAAGTTATTTGCAATGTGAGTAGTCATAAATAAATTTGCAATCCCTAAATGATAATCCGTGTTATTTAGTCTACTTTGAAAACCATGCAAACTTCCACTCATCTGCACAGGCCCAGTTAAATTCACCAGATAAATGCCACCAAGTGGAACAAATTCTTCCTATGCATATTCCACAGTTATCTGAATTTACCTCCATAAAAATATCTTTCACATTCCATCACTGCTACTTACAGGTCAGCAGCACCTGCTTTAATATAAGATCTTCAAGTAAAGGTTAATGCTATCCATTTACTTCATTCTTCAATATAAATTAAAGATCTTGCTGAATTATAGGAGCTCAATATTTGATTAGGAATAAAACAAATTCAGATCTAAACAATTCCAAAATGATTCCAATTTGTGTTAGGTTTTGTTTTGTGCCATGAGTGGTGGGTGGAGAACGAGTGGAAAGAATGTTCAAGAAAGTGGAAGAAGACTTAAAGACAAAAATGATACAGCTTACTGGAAATTAAAATCAGATTTCACCACCCATACTTTCACAGGTAACTAATCTGAAGTAGACCTTATTATGATTCACATACAGACTAATATTAGAAATAAAGGTATTGGTCTAGATTTTCAACAAGTCCTTAAAACTGATTGTCCTTTGACCTCTCAACACATGAATTAACACTGGGAAAATTTATCTTACCAAAATGTATGTGCTAGATTTTTATTGTGACTTTATTCAAGGTAAACTTAACAGAGAACAAATACACAATCCCATATGGAACATATGGAAATAACCTTTACTTCAACAGATAAGTCTCATCTGATGATAACCATAGAATTTAAACGCCATCTTTAAAGGAGCTCTTTCTTTGGTTTTAAATAAACACACACTTTAAAATTCAGAATCACTAAAATGTTATTTCCTCAGAATAATTTTTGTGCCTAATATAACATCTAGATTAGCACACAGTTGGATATGTCCCTGACCAATATTGAGTGAAGCAATTGAATTGGACCATTCTGAGATGGCTTGGAAGACATTATTAAGTTTAAAAGTTATACATTCTTTCCTTATTGATTTGAAAGTGGTAAGTACAAGTTGAGTCTGTACTCCTTTCAACAACACAGGTAGGTTCCCCTTGTGATTAGATTGTCACTGAAATGAGTCACAGTTGGGGAATTGAAAGATAAAAACTGACTCCGTGATTACACCCTGCTTGCCCTTGGCTCCTACTTGACGACTGCACGATTAAGGATAAAAAGTAACAGAACATGTGAGCCCAGATCAGAAGGAAGGTGAATGGGTATTGGTTTTTCTTCCCAGAATAACACCTATGGACTTAGGAGAAGGTCAAAGATCAAAAAGAAGGATTTCTCTTCTTGACAACAAGAAAACTAATGAGATTAATTCATATTAAAGTAAAACAATTTAGATAGCATTTTTATATATACTGATGCCACAAAAAAACAATTTCTATAATGACTGGGAATATTCGTAAAAGAATGAACCTCCCTCTATGCATGGCTCAAGCTGTATTTGACCCTCACCAATGCCACCCCTCAATTCTTCCCTTCTTACTTCATCCTGAGGACTTGGAGTGCATGAGAACCACAGGGGACAAGAAGAGACTTGTTTTAGTAGAAGTCTTCACCACAGCCCCTACAGGGCCCCCAGGCAGACATCAGGAACTCCACAGTGGCATCCCAGGCTCTTTTTATTTTATCTCCTCAGGACTCTACCAGCACATTCATCCAAAATGACTAAGGAAGCTTCCAAATGAGTGAATCATACCCTGAAATTAATTAATAATGTCCATGTAGTCTTTGGAAACATGGGCATCACAGGATGGGCATCCATGTCCTGAGGCTGAATTATTCAAAATAACCTCATCTCTCCTTCTTCTCCTTTCCTCCACACCAGAGGCAGAACTGGGTGGCCTGTTCTGACTCCAGAGGGTGATCACAAATTCTTAGCTTAGGTCCCATTCTCCACCTCTTCTGTATTTTTTCAGTGCAGAAATGTAGCATTTGGGGAATAACTCATAGCAGTCTTTGAGATATGTGAGGGCAAGCACGTCAGAACCTGGGAGACAAGTGCTGGTTGTCATGCTGGGGTTTCCCAAACCCATGCAGTCATAATACTATGGGCAGGACAAGATGGGTGTCCTATTTGTGGGGTCTGTTAAAAAAGACTTGGATACCACAAAGCTACCACCCTAGAGCAATTTGGGGTTTTGTCCCTATATTTAGCCAGTAATGGCTGATACCACATCACATTTCAATCACAGAGTGAAGAAATGATGAATGGGGCTTTTGTTAGGGAGGCTTTCTGGGCCTGGCAAAGTCTCAGTGGTTGGTGAGGTAAACTTGTGGTCTGGTGTCTGTGTCATAAAGTGGAAAGAATCTGAAGTCAAGCAATCCTCTCTGTAGGTGGATTCATCCTGGGCCGTGAGTAAGACTTCAGAGCTGCTCCTCCCCTGAACCTAACAGCATCTTTTCATTTCTCATTGCGTGCTGCGCCCTCTTCAATCCCCCTCAGTGCTTGACAAGGATTCCACTGAGTTACAAAGATGTTTGCAAGGTCTCATCTTCCTGGGAATTGGGGCCACTGTTTCCTGTTGTCTTGTTTAATTTGCCTATGCTTGGGAATAATATTATATTGGATTTTGGGGAATTTTAGGGTCTTAGGGGATTTAGAACACAAGAATCAAACAGCTAATCATACTAGATATAACCAAGAAAGGCCCTTGTTCTGCGGTGATAAAAGTAAAACTTGGAAAGAATGCTATGCTCACTTCCAGCAACTTATACTGAATGTCACTGCGGATGGTGACTACTTCCAGATGACCTAGGGCAGAAAGACACGTTGTTCCCACCTTAACTCCAGACAAACAAGTCACAAACAAAGTTGTTAAGGCTAGAAAAATGGTCCCAACAATTCAGACATCATTTGGTAATGCTTACTTGGTTAATGGAAAACTATGGTATCCTCCTAGGAAACCAGCTTCTGGTTCCTTAGATTTAGACCCCCTTTATCTCCCACTGGCAGAATACACCTTGGTTGGCATCAAGTATATTATAGTGAAAAATGTACACGGAAGGCTCATCTTCCCTTTTTAGAATATTTAAAATATGTAAAACTCTGGTGTTTGCTTAGTTGCTCTGAACAGCTTTCTTGGGCAGGACTGGCTAATGCTTATTGGGCGAAAGCAGGAGGTGTAATCTAGCAAGAGCTATTGTTCCTATTAAACTAATTATTAACCACCTAGTGTAAGCTTATATGTTGTTCATAGAAATGACTTCTGTGCACGATATTCCCAGTAATATAGTAGAACTAGTTAAAGGTTATATAGAAGAATACTTAAAAACATTATGAAGAGTTGATAATATTTAATCTGCTAATAAGTTTTGCCGATTGTCTTGTTGTTTGCGTCAGTTTCCTTTTGTGTGGCCTCAAGATATTGTACTCAATCTAGAAGCTAACATATAAAAATGGTGTGTGGAAAAAATAAAGTTAGAACATAACTTAGCCTCAGATCACTGAGTCTGTGTTGCTTTGTTCTCCACCTCGCCGACGCCATCCCAATCACCAGAGAGCACCACAACCCTTTGTGCTAGGGCTGGACCCCAGCAACTGAGCATCAGGTCAAACACTTTCCTCGGAAATTTCTTTTGAAGATATCCTTTCTTTCTTTCCATTTCTCTTTCTCCTTCCGGGGTCTACCAGACCATAGGCAATAAATAAATACCTTGAGTAAAATGCTTACTATGAACAAAATAGTTATTTATACAGAAAGGTGAATAGACATTTTATAGATTTAATGCTTATAGTTCATACTGAGCATATTTTAGAACATCCCCTCCCCCCCAAAAAAAAGTCTTTACCACCTAATACTTTAGAAAATGGACTGTACAGCTAGTAGAATTCCTCACAGAACACTTAAACACCTCTGGGTCTCTATAGATGGCACTGCTCTTTTCCGGAGGACCCTATCCAGTCCCCTCTCTCTGGGACCTCTATTTGTCTGCAGGGCATATCACTGATGTCAGCTTCACAGAGTTGATTAGGTAGTTCACAGAATTGCCTAATCCCTCATCAGTACTGACAGCCCTTCTCATGCAGGATTTCTAATCCTAGGATCATGCCTCTGCTTGCCCTTTTCCCCAACTACAGCCAAACACGGTAAATTGGTCCTGTTTCTACACTGCTATGACAGGGATTCTTGTGTTTAAATATTAAAGCTAATTTTACTGTGTAAATGAAGATGGCTAGGAGGCAAAAATCGAAAAGTAGGTAATCAAAAAATGTGTGTTGGCTGTGTGTGTGTGTGTGTGTGTGTGTGTGTGTGTGGTGCTGGGGATTGTGTTTGTGCGAACATAATATTCTGTGTGTATATGTGGTGCTGGGGATTGAACCCAAAACCCAGAGCCTCACACATGCCAGGCAAGCACTCTGTCACTAAGCAACATTCCCAACTCCGCTTTGGTATTAATTCTGATTTGAAAAGACAAGATTATGTTTGACAAAGGGTAGCAGGAAGCTCAAATTTGCTGAATGCCATTTGGTCTGATATAAAGAATTCAAACTGCCAGGTGTGGTGGTGCTTACCTGTGATCCCAGCTACTCAGGAAGCTGAGGTAGGAAGATCACAACAGTCCAGCTTGGACAACTGAGTGGGACCCTATCTCAAAATAAACACTGAAAAGGCCTGGGGATGTAGCAAAGTGGTAGAGTGCTTGCCTAGCATGCAGAAAGTCCTGGGGTTCAATCCCCAGTACCACACACAAAGAAAGGGTAGTTATAAGAGTTATATTTGTCATGTGGAAACACAAAGTGAACACATTTGTGACAGTACCTTATTTTAATAAATACATGCTCCCACCTTCAAGCTTCTCTCAAATTCATCATTAAAAAATAATACAACAAGTTATTTCTCAATCAAAGAAAAGGAAGAAAATGCTATTTCAACATAGGTATAGCACAGGTGGTAACTTAGTTTACCAAAAGGTACAACTTAATGTCTGCAAAAGGGCATTTTGATATTTTATTTAATTAATTCTGTTGGTTTGGTACTGGGGATTGAACTGAGGAACACTTTACCACTGAGTTATGTCCCCTAGTCCTTTCTATTTTTCAGTTTGAGACAGATCCTCACTAAGTTGCTGAGGCTGGCCTCCAACTTGTGATCCTCCTACCTCAGCCTCCCAAGTCACTAGAATTACAGGTGTGTGCCACCACATCCAGTATATATAGTATATATATATGTATATGTGTCAGGGTATTCCAGGTACCCCCGGGTCTATGCTAAGATGGTGGCTGGCAGGTTGGCAATGCGGTTTTATGTTGTAGTAAACAAGTCACTCTCACCACGGAAGTAGATACTTGATTGGCTTGAGCATCCACTCGACCTGATGACGCGGAGCATGTCTATAAGGACTATGCAGGGGGGTAGCAGGGGTAGAACGCCAGGGAGAACGCCATGGAGAACGCCATGAGGGACGCCATTAACAGCAGCTCTGTAACATGCATTGGGAGCTAGAATAAAGTGTGCTAAAAGCAACAACCTTGTTCCGCGTCTTACTGAGGGCAGAAAGACAGCGATATATATGTATATAAAATATTAGAGAATTTTCTTCAAAAATGCCAATCAAGTTTTAAATCAAGTCTGCACAAAACAGATTCCTAACAGATTATGTGTATAATTCTGTAATGAATGATGTCAAATGAAGTTTTTGAAGATAGACACAGGCAGAGGAAACCAGTCTTTTAAGAGTTTAAAAGTGAAGACATATTGGAAACTCAAGATCAGTTTCTTATGGTTTGGCATCCCCTGTGATGTGGGAAAGGTTGTTACAAAGACACTGGAGCATTGAAGAAAACACTTTATAACATGTGAGGACAGGAAGAGTCAGGATCCCAGGTTCCATTAACCTGTCAGTCAAGACGTGGGGCCACCTTTGAGGCTAACAGTGGCTTCCAGGAAGTCTCAGTCACACAGCATTTCCATGCAAGGGGAAATAGTTCAGCTGAAATGATATATAAGGGCCACAAAGATATTCAGCACGAGTACTGAAATACTCAAACTACACCAATGCCTTGTGTCTCTTCATCACCAACCCTCGATCTGGCTAGCTAAAAAGCAAAACTCTGAGCAGACAGTCACTTGGCAAAATAGCTGGTGTTTAAGGCAAGATGCAAAATCAAGAAAATATTCTCATTGACAGCAGCATCTCTCTTACATGGCTGTTTTTAAAAAGAAGAAGAAGGCAAAGGACTTGGAGCCTTTTCCCAAAGGCAGAATGCTATTCTAGTTATCTAGCACTAGAGAACTTAAACCATAGTTATTAAGAGGATTATTGTTTTCTGGAAGCCAGGACCTGAACTCCTTTTAGTTTTCTGGTATGTGCCCTATTATTTTGAAAGTTCATTCATTTCAAGCAATAATTTTTTTTCTGTTTTATTTAAGGCAATTAAGCACAAATAATGAGACTTTCATTAAGGACAAACAGAACAGAAAAGGCAAAGGAAAAATAACATCCTTCCTCCTTATTCCACATTCTGCCCTGTATTTCTTATTTATGTTCATAGAATCACAATCCATCAACCACCCAGGCTCTGAGTTTCTGAGTCAATACTAAGGCCATTTCTGTAGGTTTTCCTTCTTATGCCTAAAAAAATACCAACACTTCTTCATTTCACCTACTTAGTGTCTCGGATAGGTGACCTCTCTTCTTCTTTCCCAACATACCACCCTAAATATTATTCCTTATTACAGTTTGCCTTAGTAGTGTGAGAGTTGAAGTCATGCAGAGGATGAGGGGTTACAGAGTTAAGGACTATGATGATTCTGAACATTCACTCTGGGTAAGAATATTAAGCAGCAGCAGAAGCAGCAGAAAACTGCAACACAATTCTAAAATCATAGTTATGATCTCACAGTGGTGAGATGTGGCAGAGGCCGGGGCATGGCTGTGTCATCTCTCTGCAGTGCTCAGTGAACAGGCTGAACACTGTAAAACTTGATGCTATTGTTTAGATCTGAGGCGTTCCCAAAAAGTTCATGTGAGAGACAATGCAAGAAAGTTTAGAGGTAAAATGATTGCATTAGGAGAGTCTTAACTAATCAGTGCATTAATCCATTTGAATGGATTAACTAGGTCGTAACTAGGCAGGGTAGGGTATGACTAGAGGAGGCCAATCACTGGGTATGTGCTTTGGGGTTTACATTTTGTCCACGTCTCTCTCTGCTTCTCGATTGCCATGCTCTGAGCTACCTTCCTACTCCAAACACTTCTGCCATGATGTCCTGCCTCACCTCAGGCATATTTCCTCTTTTAAAATTGTTTTTGTCAGGTTTTTTCATCACGGAGGTGAAAATGCTGACTAAAACACTTGAAAAGACACAAAGCTATCAAAAAGGGTGGCAGCCAATCTTGACTGCAATGCAAATGGCCATATGCTCAAGAGAGTAACTCAAGAGACTGGCCATGGGTATTGGTCTGGACAGAAAGGTAAAGATAGGAGGGAAGGGCATTGAAGGAAGTTCAGAGAGGCTGTATATTGAGTTGAGCAAGAGCAAAATTAAATAAAGAAATCAGAGTAAAATCAAAGGAAAACTATTAAAACCCTATCCACAGGGCTGTTGAATTCACAGATGTTAGTAGCTGCAGTTGGACAAAAAACAAGGACAGAGATGAAGTACAAACCAGAAGCTGAAGGTATATGTGGGCATATCTGTAGGTGGTGAGAATGTGACAGAGTGTGGGAATGCAAAGTGAATGTTACAATTTAGAATGTGTGTCTGCTTTGTTGGCTGTTGTTCAATACCATTGTCACAAAGATTAATAGCAAATACACCAAAATTAATTTAAAAGCTTGTGTTTGTTTTGCAAGTTTCCCAAAATTCATCACATTACTCTTTAATAAAAATCCCATGAAAATGGAAAATTAAATGTTGTGAGTTTCTATGGTTCACTCAAAGATCCCAGTGGTGTCATTCAGGTTTCCTTTTTACATGATAAAAAATTCAAATCCTTTCACTATTATCACCTCTGCTTCCTAGAAGAAAAACAGGGCTGTCTAGTCCAAATTAAAGTAATATTGATTAATTCTAAACATTTTGACAAACATTGACACAAAGCAATGGCTAACAATCTGCTATACTGTATAATCAGAATTGAGAATGAGCTACTTGGGAAAATTCATCTCTGCTCTATTGACTGGAACAGTGGAACTATATACATTGAAAGGATCCTAACCAGCAATTCAATACTGATGCAGTTTCCTTCCACCCAGGAAGGCAAAACCTTGGACCACATCCTCACATCTATATCCACATCCGTTTTGAATTACAATCAGGAAACCAAGTTCTAAGCTACAGTTCCTCATTAGCTTTCTCGAGCACTGCAACTAGCCTTGGGATTCTTACAGCAGGAATTACTTTGGAAAGTTATTTCCATTTGTCTTTCATATCTGATGTCCTTCAATTTGATGACCCTGGTTGCTGGTGGCAACCAGAATTATTCCAGACAAATTTGTCCTGATTTATGAAGCAGTGAACTAAATTTAGCAACCAAGTAAAACAGCCCATTGATTCACATTTTCCCTGAAATTTCCACAGAAATCAGGCACAGTTCCATAAGCACTGGGACAATGGTGGCCTTAGAAAGGCTGCCTCAAGGTCACAGCTCTGATGTAACAATTTGGTTGTGCCTGAGAATAATATACCAACAACAGTGGGGCACTGAGTTCCTCTGACATCCTGTCCTATCCCAAATAGGAACTGATAAAGCTGGGGTAATATGAAGACACACATGTAGAGTGCATGCATAGTAGAAATGACTTTGTAATTTGCACTTACCTCAGCCACTGTAATTATACTCCCAAAAATGCTGGCAAGGAAGGAGACCAAGTAGAAGTGCAGTATTATTCTTTCCCAGGGATAAAAAAAACAACACTCAAAGAAGTAAAATGATTGAACCAAAGTCATGCAGCTAGAAACAGTGTGACCAGGAAAGAATCCTGATTTCTCAACTAATAATCAATGATTATACTGTTATTAAAAGAAATTCTACCAAAACCAGCCCAAGCACACTCAATACCACAAAGTTGAAAACTTGCTAAAAGAATAGGTCCAGTATTTTCCAGAGCAAGATCCATTAGTTTTAACAGAAGTTCTATCAGGTGCATCTTGCTTAAGATATGCCTGGTATTTCTAAGCATTTCCTGTGCATTAGCTTAGTTAATTTCCATAACACTCATAGGAGCTTCACATTATACAGACAGGGAGACTGAGATTTATTATTATGCTAACTCTACAGATGATAATATGGAGTTTTGGAGACATTAAATGCTTTTCCCAGCATCAATACAGCCATACACAAGAGCTTGAAGCTGAACTGTCTCCAACTGTTTTAGCCTAAGAAGCAAAAAAGAGTTTTAAAATGCTTTAAAATGTTAAGCAATGAATCCATATCTACACCACAAAGAGTGATTCACCATTTTGCTTATAATTCCCCAATGTGAAAGAATGACAAATCTCATCCAAAAGTTTAAGAGCAGAGACTCAAATTTCTCCTGGGTTCACAGTGAGCAACAGAGAGGGCGAAGTCCACAAAGATAAGCCAATCGAGGCAAAAACTGTCAAAACAAAAACAAGTAGTAATTCTAATTCATTACAACTTTAGAAAAAGGCAATTAAATACAGCATAAAAGTCAACAACAACAAAGTCACATGAAATTGTAACCCATCTCATTCCAGGTCCTATTTTAGATTCTGAAAATCAGGCAGTCCTTTGCTGGATCAGAGAATGAAATCCAGTACTGTATGTAGTTTACATACAGTACAAACTGAATGTCTACAAATGAACACACACACCACAACCAGACCAATAGACTTGGGGCCACACAACTGTCATTTGCTTTAAATGTAATGGACAATCAGAAATATTATCCAGGGGGCTCAAGACAGGCAAAGGGAGGTGCAAATCCCACCTCAGATGGAAAAAACTTTGGGGTGACCCCATACTTCGTTGTGCCATTCTGGCAGCTTGACTGGAAAGAGTATTCTCATGCCCAGATCCTCCTATGACAATCCCAGTTCAGCAAGTACAGACACCCAAGAAGGCCAAGGGGTCTCCACATATCAAAGAGTATGGCAAATGACTTGCAATCTCTGCAGGTTTGGAAATACCCCATACCAGAAAAGACAGACACAAAAAAACAGCATCATGAGTGCTTTGAAATAGAAATTTCTTTGGTTGCATAGCTTCATGTCTACAAGGAACTTCAAATCTGAACAGATAGCAGCTGTGACATTTTGGCAAGAACACTGCCTTGGAGCATGAAATCCTCTACTGAGTCTCAGCTCTGCCCCAATCTTGGGATCTAACTGCAGAAGTTATGAATCATAGCTTTCTCACAGGGCTTGCATGACAAAGTAAAGATGTCTGTTAACATCATTCACAAATGTCAAAGCATGATACAAATATGAGAGGTGATTATCTTAATTTCCTTTGTAATTCTCACTATTCAAAAGCAAAAAAAATCCTTGTAAGAAGCTGAGTGCAGAAATGTGCGTGTACTGATTCTCACTGATGTGCTGTGTGACTTAAAAGAAAGGCGGTACCTTCATTTTCCCTGATAATTTCCATACACTTGAAAATCACAAGTAACAGTACTGGCTTCTCACATATAGTTCAATAAAGAGAGTAACACACACCCATGAACAAACCAGCTGCACGCATGCATGTGCGCGCGCGCACACACACACACACACACACACAAACTCCCTGTCTGCTACTATTTGGAAAGTAGTGAGACGCTTACTACACTAGGGGCCAACTCAGAACCCCACAGCAGGTTCACACCTCCCTTTCTGTTCATGCATCAGATCTGGAAAGTCTTACTTGACTTGAAGTCCCAATTCTTACTGTAAGATTTTCCACACAAATTACTAGATAATCTTGAGGAGTTGATGTTATCATAGGAATTCAAAACAAGAAGCTGCAAATATTCTAACCATTGGCTTTATCAAACAATTCCTGCTCCAAGTGTTGTTTTAAGCAAGTTTCCATCCTCCACTCCCCACCCCCCAAGGATAAAGGAATTCCTGGGTCTGGAATGTATCAAAGGAGGTCAAAGGTCTTATTCATTTCAGAGACAAAAAGAACCCTAGACATATGTTCTTTTATGTCTACACTACCCATATCTGATTTATGTAAGCTAGAAAGCATTTGGAAAAATACTTTCAGGTATATCATTAAGCTTTATGACCAGTATGGGTACTGCCATTGTTAAAGGAAAAATAAGCAATTTAATAAAAGTGAAAAAAAAAGGGAAACATTTTACTGATATAGTGAAAGTAATTTTATAAATGTCTATCATTTATAAACATTTTATAAATGACACAAATCCTTACATCATTGAGACATAACCTTACTTTTACATTACATTGTAAGGAACTTGGTCATATTGAAAATATTTTTCCCAGTTCTTATTGCAAATTTGTTCCATAAGCATAATAAATATCAGGAGTTCCCATTTTACAGAAAGAGAAACTGAATTTCAAAAAAATTAATGTCTTTTGCAGGGACCTATGGAATCAATACTAAGTATTTTATAAGATTGCATACAACTTAGGTTCTAATGAAAATAAGTTTAATTTCATTCTACAAAAACAAAATTAAAAGAGGTTTGTACAATTGTAACAATTGTCACCATTCTCCTTAGTTCATGTGAGACAGAATAATAGATGACATAGTTCATTAGAAAAATGAAAATAACATCAGCACCAATTATTATCTACTAAGTACTTACTACAACCAATGCTGTTCTAAATACCTTACTTTGTGTTCACTAATGAAATTGTCACAATACCATTATAACTTACCCTTCCTTCCCAAATGAGTAAACAGAAGCACAGAGGCATTAGGTAAATCACCCAACTTCACTAAACACGATCCCAATTTTTTCTCTAGCTCAGTATTTCTCAAAATACATCAATCATCCATGGCTTACTGCACAAACTACAACAGTTTCAGACTCAGAAATGATTTGGTTCATGTGTATTTCACAAATTTGAAAGCAAGCTTTATGCTGTTTCTCAAAGCAATCCCATCATTTTCTTCAAAAATTACAGTATTCTTAAGGCTACTGAATTCATTGGGTGTCTCCTGATAGGTACCACTTAGTTATAAAAATGCATGTACGAAATGCAATATATGTTTATGAAATTTGCAATTTTATTACTATATGCTTTGCTATAACTCCATAACTCCATTTTACAGAGACAGCGAGGGAAGAGAGAGAGGGAGAGATCCTTCCTTAGTGATTCACTAAAGCTTAATAGTAGAGACATAGTTACAAATACTAGACCTAAAAATCACATAACTAGTAAAACAATGAAAGTCATTTCGCAAACTTGCACTTATTTGTAGTGAAGAGAGCTTCACTAAATATTTCTATCTAGAAGTTTATAAAAAGTACCTCAACATTAACAGCACATATTTTGATTGAGAAGAAGAAAGAATGAGATTCTGGAAAAATTCAATTTTCAAATAATGCTTCAAGATATCACACAATATAATACAACCATATAATGGGGAAGAACCATTGCTATCACATATTTAGATGCAAAATATACCACTTTCGAGTTGAACAGGCCACAAGAGAAGAATCATAGGGAGAAATGTGGAATAACTTGTTTCTTTTTTTCACTAAAAGTGCACGCATCATGGAAGACTTTGTTGTTCCAATTTAATTTACAGTACTGTGCAAACCAGAACAAAAGTGTGTTGGATCAACCCACACTTAAATTAAAATGGCAGAGGTTTGATTTTGTGCACAGGGAAAAACAAAACACATTTCAAATAAGAGATCTTACCTGAATGCCAATCCACAAATTGCTTTATTCATAGAGAACAGCCGGTATCAACAATTTATATCCTGATCTTGATTTAGCATGACAGGATATATTGAAAATTTTAAATAAAAGTGAATTTTTTTATAGCTCTATTTTCTTCTTTTTTTTTTTTTTTAATGTGGTGCTGAGGATCAAACCCAGTGCCTCACTAGTAAAGCACTAGGCAAGCACTCTACCACTGAATACACCCCCAGACCCTAAAAGGGAGCCTTAACTATTGGATTGCATCATCTTAGAGCAGAGTCTGCAGAAATATGTAGCAAGTTTGATACTTTTGCTAATACTGAAGTTAGGGAGCAGTGGTACTGCAGTTGATTTTTTAATTGAGTTGATGGGACCAAAATATTTCTTCAGGACATCAATTCTACTACAAAGACTATTTCCATGATTGCAAAGGGCTTGCCCAAATGGCTTTCTTCTCTAGTATCTTCAGTATTTTGTACTGACTAAGCCTAAATGTTAGTGTCTAAATAATAAAATTTTTAGTGTGGAGGGTAGAATGCTAGAATTTATTAAGACCAAACTGAGCAGCAAATTAGTGAGATTCACAGTTCAGCAACATTTAATGAATCTGATCAGAGGAAATGTTCTACCAAACATTAAAATATATTAAAACTGGTAGAGATTTGCAAGATTATATATTGTAATACCAAACATTACCAAACATTAAAATATATTAAAGCTGGTAGAGATTTGCAAAATTATATATTCTAATCACCTCGTTTTATACATGAAGACATGTGCTGGGGATGTAAGTCAGCAGTAGGTTGCTTGCCTAGCATGTGCAAGGCCCTACGTTTGATCCCCAGAACTGCAAAAAATAAAAATTAATGTAAACGCAGACAGCGAAGCCAAGAAAGGTGAACTGTCATAAAGCACTAAGTTAGTGGCATAGTAAAAATGAGAGCCAACATTTCCTAACTCCTGCTGTTGCACCCAACCTGATGTGATTAACCATAAGTTGACCTATAAAGTTGCTATCCCATGAAACAGCTATCTTTAAAAAGTTAAGATCAGGTGCACAATTTTTCAATTGTTTAGGTATTTCTGAATACCTAACTCTACAGAGAAGCATAGAGAAAAGTCAATGTTCTAGGAGGAATGATCATTAAAACTGATCAAATGTGTATTGAGTTTCTACCAAGTGTTGAGATTCAAATGTTGATGGCAGCCATACTTAAATATGTAGGCCATATACAAACAATCATCTGGAATTTAGGGTGTATTGATTATGAAAATACTGTATTCTGAGATAGTCAACAAAAAGGAATCATTATTTAGGAACTTTTTCTTATTCCAAATTCTAAGTAAATTGTTTTCTCATTATAACATATTAAGTAAATCTTTGTTGTTGTTTTGTTTCTTTTTTGAGATGGGGTGTCACCACATTGCCCAGGCTGGCCTTGATCTCCTGGACTCAAGGAATCCTCCTGCCTCAGCCACCCAAGTAACTATGTCTATAGGTGCATGTGACTGTGCCCATCTTAAATCTTTGCTAAATATCCTATTGGAAAAATGGACTAGGGTGAAAATGGGAAACAATTCAACAACTTGACATGAACTGCAGCACAATCCAGTTGATCTAGTTAGGACTGATTTAATGGTGGTGACAGAAAGTTCACTAGGGAATTTTATTAAAAATAAGAAAGGCTTTTTAGTACCTTTTCATGGTAAAATATTGGTAACAAAGCTCTGCAAGAGTTCTAAAATCAAGTCTATTCCAGAGCATGGAACATCACTGTCATCACCACCAACCATTATCTAACAATTATTTAAGGTCTGTATGAAGATTTTGGTTCTGAAAAAGATGGAGTAAACTCATTTTTCCTTATGCTTTCACTTAAGCACAGCTAAAAACTCTGGACATAATACAACATGCACAGGAAAACCCTAAAGTGGAAAAGAAAAAGATGGACTTGGCACTTGAAGAACATACTGGTGAGATTCCCAGGTTTCTTTCTGGTCTTATATATATTCCAGACTGAGTTCCAGAGAAGACTGCAACTTGGTAGTCTCAACCAATAGGAGCAGAAAAAAAAAAAAAAATCACTCCCAAAAGCATGATCTTTCTAGTCAAAAGATCACGAAAAGCTGGGCATGGTAAAACAAAAACATGTCTGATATTTCTGCAATATTTGCTATACTAACACCATATGGCATGGGAAAATCTCTATGCCTCAAATCACCTTAGTGCTAAGTTGGTGTCAGAGATATTGGACTTCTACTCACTACCCTTTCCCTGAACTTCTAATCACTTACCTCCTTTTAAGTGCTAATAGCAGATATTCTACCCCATCCCAATTACAGAGTATGGGAAGAATTTTGGGGAGAAGGGGAATGGATACAGAGATTCTTAAAATATTTCTTAATTATATTTTATATATTTATATCTTTGGTATATTCTTTAGCAATATTTAATTCAAAAATTTTCAATATGTTTTAAATATTCTCAAATATGAGGTCTTGGGAATGACACCCTAGCAATCCACTATAAAACTGAGCAGAATTAACACTGGTTGAAAGGTCTGAGAACTAAACTATACTGTAAATAGCTCCAGGTTTTAGATTTTCCTCTAAATAACGCATAAATGAAGCAATGCAGAAAAGGATTGCAAAGCCTCTGTAAATGGAACTTTTTCTTAGCATATGGTGATGTGCTTGCTAAGAGGTATACCCTACACACTATATTCCAAGCATGGGTGTATTGTTCAGTTGTTATAGATTTAACTTAAAACTTCCAATGGCTCTCCGTAACCACATTAAATCCATTTCAGATGCTATCTCAGAAAGACTTCAGGCAAAAGTCAGAGGACAGAGGCTGATAGTTCATATGGATCCTGTTACTGCTTAAATATTCGATGAATACATGTTTCTGAATGTGTATTTTAAGACCTTTGTATCTTGTTCACTATTTTTTTGTATTATGATCCTTAAATATAACCTCCCTGTTAGGTATCTGTCTGACTCATGTTTGAACACATTCCCTTGGGTCTTCCTATTTTATCTTAGAACAGCTGTTCATGTTAGGAAAAGTCTTTCATATTAGACCATGATCTTGTTCCTTGTAACTTCTGTTACTTGGACCTAGAGCTTCAACTCCTCAATGTCATAAAGATCAAGAACTGTCAACCAAATGATGACTTAGATGTTTCTTATTGTCCCTCGTCTTCTCTGTTAGTCTACTCATCCCTATTTCAAATGTTTCTCATAAAACATGGTTTTGAGTCTTTTATCTTCTGAGTCTTTGATCTTGTTGTCTCTTTTAAACATGTTCTAGTTCATCTTATCCTCAAAACACCATCAAATTAAATAGTAGTGTAACTTCTTTTTGAATTTTACTTTAAAGTGATTCACGTCCAAAAGTGAAGACCAGTTATCAGTCACACTAGAAGTGACTAGAGTCATTATATTTCCTGTAATCTTTCAAAATTATTTTATCTCCACTGCACTTAATATTTCTTATATTACTATCTCATCAATTTTCTTTTCCCATGGGTAGATTATTGCTTAACTGTACCACTGCACTGAAGTGCATGGGTAGACTATTGGTTAACTGTACCAGTTCAGGCTGGCAGATGCAGAAGAGTTCTTATAAGCCATATGATTCAAAGCTGCCCTTGTCCAAATGGAGACCCTCCAGGGCTAGGGAAAACAGTGACAGAACTGGGGATGGAGCCTAGATTCCTTGATTCCTAGAATTTTTTTTTTAATTTACTTTTCCATTAATCTTACAGTTGTCCAAAAAACAGTTTTCTTGGTGTCTATAAGGAGATGTATTCCCAAACCTACACCATCTCCCATGGGTACATGAAATCAGGGTGGAGAAGAGACTTAAAGGGATTTAAAATTCCCAAGATGTGTTGGTCCATGGGAAAAGATTTTATCTAGTAATATGAAACAGAATAGGTCTGGAATGTGTTTGAACAGTCCATTTAAAAAAAAAATCAAAGGCCACAATCTCAAGAAAAGCATAAAATCAAAGGATGGAAAAATTAAGTGGAGAAGAGAGCAAAAGCATTTTTCTTAACATGACAAACCATCCCAAATGCCCACTAAGAGGATCACTTCTGTTTTTAGCCTGGTGGTGAAGCAGCTGGTAAATCTGTACTCCCAAGTGGAGCATGTTAAACTTGAAGCCAGTAACTCAAATTAAACAGGCTCAAATCTAGGGATGTCCTCTGGGTTTCCATGCCTCCTGCATGTGTAATTATCATCTCCATTTATCTCAATGTACTTTTCTAAATAACTGTTCTGCCCTTCATCTTCATTCACAAGTTCTGCTAGAAGCTATGTAGCAAGGAACAAACTTGTTTTTTCAATTAACTTCTCACAAGAACCATGTGATGTGAAGTTGGAAGAATTAGTCCATTCATTTTGAAAACTCAGGTTCACACAGGAAAGCTTTTCCAGTGTCATGTAACTAATAAAAAGTAGACGTTTTGACAAATATCATATTTGATGTCAAAACCCAAGCTTTAAAACGGGCATGAGAATTTGTGTTTTGTGATCAGAAAAACCCACATTCAGATTTCAAGTCTATTACTCACTAGCATTGTAAAATCCAGCCTATTATTTAACTTTTCAAACTTCAATATTCCTATTGCAAAATGAAGAAATGCACTAGAATCTATGTTAGGCTTTCATAAAATTATGATAAGAAAATTTATGTAAAGCTTATAACATAATACCTGGAACAATAATAATCAAATAATATCTATTATTACTAATAAATTGTAGTTACAAAATATACTGACTGTCTCAAACCTAACTACGTCCAAGTGCTTGTTTGCAGTGACTTTTTAAGTTTGTTAAAGTAAATGTCATTTCAGATTTCTTTATAAACTATTTTTCAAGTAAAATATATCAAAAGGAAAATGCAATATATTTTCAAAGTTTAACAATTGCTCTACATGTGTTTTTTGGATTAATTCTTCACAAAATACAGAAAATATTCTTTTAATGTATTTAATGTCTTTCCTGCTGCACTTTTACCTTTTGAAATAAAAAAAAATAGTTCACCAAGATATTTTGATAAAGTAGGAAAATTCCTTGACACATATGAGCTGTGTGAAGTAACTGAAGATTTTTCTCACTATAGCTCCTTCCTGGCATATGTGATTTAGTCTGTCAGGGGGATTTCAATTCTTCCCTTTTCTCTTCCCCCATTCTTGTATGCTTATCTTTCATAAATGGCTTTCACCAATATTTCCTCATTTTATCCTTTCACCAACCTGGGAAGTTGGGTGATTGTTATTTTCAAAATGAGAGAAACTAAGACACAAAGAAAAAAACTTGGAAAATTATGAAAGGAAAGATTAAGCTAAACCTACAGTTTCAAAGAACCTCAAAGGGCAAAATGACATTTCCCTAAAAAAAAAATAAAAAGTCACTAAAACCAGGTTTGGGGTTGTGGCTCAGCGGGAGATCTCTTGCCTCACAGGTATGAGGCACTGGGTTCAATTCTCAGCTCCATATAAAAATAAATAAATAAATAAAAGGTATTCTGTCCATCCACAACTAAAAATGTTTTTTTTTTTTTTTTTAAGTTACTAAAACCACAATTCATTTGGACCCAGCTTTCAGGAAATATGCTTTACAAGTATAATTAGTAAGAAAACTCCCGAGAAGACATTGTTTCATTCATTACTACAATATGCTGACTTTTTCAACATTCAGGATATTACACATTCTTTTAAAAAACATAAAAGAAACATATTCTTAAAAATGCTTATAATTATGATTAAATTAATTCAAAATTTTTATTATCTATTCTTCCATTAGTTTTGATATTTTCTTTTCCTATCAAACTGTTGAACATTAGTAGGATTTTAACTGACATTTCTCATAGACCACAAAATTTTTAGTCTTTTCCATTGCTCTGATGGAAATGACTCCTGAACTGCCACTGCATAACCACAAAGGAGTGCCCCTGTCTCATCTGAAGGGTTAATAGTTTAACTGTACACACATTTGTTTCCCTCAACTCATCGGGGACCTATTTGAAAGTCAGGAAAGTGTCTCATGCATCTTCATTTCTCCAGGGCCTAACAGAGATACATCTAAAGGGTTCAATATATTCTGTAATTACTGAAAGCAGTATAATTTAATGTAAATTAGCAGTTGACATTTTTATTGGTATTCTTTCTGCTTTTGTTTTCTTTCTTGAATGGGAATCACCTCATTTGCCAGATACTCAATGTTGTGTGAGTGGAATCTCCCCAGGAGGATTCCTTCCTTTTCCTCCACTGAGGACACTGACGGGCTTTACCAGGGCAGAAGTGTCTCATTGGAGTATGGCCCTACAGTGGTACAAGACTGAAGAAAGAACAATATCTGGTCTTGACTCACTGGTTTTATTACAGAGACATGGAATCAGACTGTGCAAACACCATATTGGCATCAGATCTGCCATTTTGCTGCCGCCATTATTCTGCCTCCCCCACACCATTTTACAACCCCAATTGTTAGCCCGCGAACTTCCTAGTCAGTCATTGGTCCAGATTGTTATTAGCCTGCAAAATTCCACTACTTAAGAGTAGCTCCCCCGCCATTTCTCTCTCTCTCTCACTCTCACTCACTCTCACTTTCTCTCTCTCTCTCTACCTCTCACTCACTCTCTCACTCACTCTTACTCTCACTCTCCCTTACTCTCTTTCTCTCTCTCTCTCTCTGAGGACAGACACTCTGCCTGTCAGTTTAATAAAATCTCTTGCATGAGTTCCCACGTTCGGAGTGTTTTTCTGGGTGCTTTCACACCAAGTTGTGTTTGTGCAGCCTCCTTTTACACCTGACACTGCATGGGCTTAAATTTGTTTGCTCTTCTTTACTTCATTTTTGTTTATCATCTCTCCATACTTTCTCCTCTATTTCTCCTTTGACACACACTCTCTCTTCCTCTCTCTCTTCTTCTGTATCATTTCTTCTTTCCTCTGACCGCTTCTTATTTTCCCTAATTCCCAGACTTCCATAGGGTTAACCTTTTCTTATTGGAGATACACTGATCCCTATAACTATATGTGATACAGAGCTAACTCCCAAGACACTTAAGAAGACTTGCAGAGGGATACTTTTAAATGACTAGGTTTGCAAAAAGAATTTTGGAATCACATCTCTCAGCAGGAAATGTTAGGTAGAGGAGGTCAAGGACACCAAGATGACAGAGGCAGGGTACAATAAAAATGCCTGGACAACAAGACACGGAGATGAGTAATCATATCCCTGTTTATAATAAGTCCCACTACCATGACAACTCTGGGCCCTGAGGTCTTATCACACAGGATAACTCCCACCATAGGTTCAGTATTCTAAAAAGACCAATGGAGGTAAAGTAGACAGTATTCTAATTAGGTTTTCTAAGTAACCAATGGGAGAAAATTGGACAGTATTCTAATCAGATATCATAAGGTATCCAATGGAAGCAAACAGGATAAGGTCTTCAATCAGGTCTGCATAGGAAGGAGAATACCTCAAAACTCAGCATATAAGACACTAATTTCCAGATATGGGGCCTTGAGTCTCTCTTTCGTGATCGGCACACTCCACTCTACCTTATGGAGTGCTACTTTCAACTCCACTTTCAATAAATCTGTACTTTGCTTGCTAAAAAATAAATAAATAAAATAAATGAATGGGTTTGGGTTCTATCCAAGTTGAATGAGAAATATATTAATTCTGGAGTTCAGAGCTCACAACTAAGGGGTGTTATTCTGCATTGCTAAAGCAACCTGTTCTGTCACGTTGGCACAATAAACAGAGCAGAGCCTGATCCTCTGGTCTTTTCTACAAGCTGAACTATTGTGGCCATGGACGTCCAGATACAAGATAGAAGCCCAGTACTATGCATCTAGGAGAGAGAGGCTCTACTTCCTATAGACTTCCTCTTGTGAAAGACAAGAAGTGAAGGCCAAACTATTTCATAAATACTATGATTTACTGATGGGCAGGTTGTTATCCAGCATACACTGTCTGAAACCTGAATTGTACTTGTCTAATTCGATGTCCATTCATCTCAAATATGGCTAAATATTTTCATCAGAGGTTTACACTGGTTGATTTCTGAACTCCCAGGAGCACATTGTGATATACAGAAACACTTTTCATCATCACTGGATGCAGGCAGGTGTAGCTACTGACATCTAGTAGCGAAAGGCTGGTGATTTTGCTAACTATCTTAAAATTCACAAGAAATCCCACCACAACACAGGGTATTCATCCCAAAATATCAATAAACCAGGGTTGAGAAACCCGGGCAGGCTTAAATGCTTACTGACCTGAAAACCTGCAGATTCCACTGTTTAATTGAGCCCTTGGAAATCCTACAAAAGCAATGATGACTGTGAAAATCTTTGCCCCTGGTGACACATTATAAATGCCCTGTTTTAGAATCAAATGCTAATCCTAGACTCTATCTTAAAAATATTATTAAGAACCAAGTCTTCCTTCAGTGGGGAAATAATTTGTATGGCCTACCAGATTAGTCTTTGATATTATCATTTGAGATCATTTTTTAAACAACCAAATCTGGTGTTAAGGTAATTCTCTGTGGATTCTTAATTGAATGTTGATTTCACCATGTGAGCCTATTGATCTTGACAGAATTAAAGCTAAACATTCAACATTCAAGCAAGAAGCATAAATCAAATTTTGTTCAACTAACTTTCCTACATTTCAGGGTTTGTTAGCAGTTTTTTTTTTTGTTTTGTTTTGTATTCATTTATTTTACTACACCTTTTGATTTCACCCATTCCTTTCCAGGGTCTCAGTGCAATTACCCTACAATCAACAGTAGTGTTCTGTTCCTTGCACAAAAACTGAATCTATTACTTGCACATAATGAATTCCAGCAGGATCATTATGACAGCCCTGAACTTCTGGAAATTCTGACATCTTGGAGCTCCCTTTTTCTGGCTCTTATTCCTTCAGTTCCCTTCCAAAGACTATTCTCTGTCTCATTCATTTTCTTTAGACTTACTGGGGAACAGCATCAGCATCAACCTAGAATGCAGTTGTAAGCTTTTCTCAGAAAGAGGTAGGACAGCAGTGAAAAGAATAACATTGCATAATGAGATGGTGGCTTGTATTTTCAGGGATTCTTTCCCTTAGCAAATAATGTAAGTGGCAAGCAAACATCTGTTTCATTGTAATATAGTTGAATTTGTATTTTGTATTTTACATCTTAGAATAATAGCAATGGCATAGCAGTGGGAGTTGGGCTGGTTTTTGTTTGGTGTGTGTGTGTGGGTGTGGGTGTTTTACCCCCCAGGACCTCCTACACACAAGTTAAGTACTCCACTACTGTACCACACACCTAGCCACACAGTCCTTGAATACTAATCCTGGATTCTTGATTAAACTCCAGGAGTATTTGGGCAACTCAATTCTTTTTGTAAAATAGAATGGTTTTACTCTTTTTTTAATTTTTAATTAATTAATTAATTTATTTATTTATTTATTTTGGTACTGGGGATTGCTCTACCGTTAAGTCTACCATTAAGTTACATCCCCAGTTCTTTTTTATTTTTTATTGTGAGACAGGGTCTCACTAACTTGCAAAGGCTGGTCCCAAATTCATGATCCCACTGCCTCAGACTCCCTAGTAGCTGGGATTACAAGTGAGCCACCACACCTGGCTACATGGTTGATATTCTCATGTTCCATGAATGTGGCAGCTTCAGAAAGATGAGGAGATGAAGGGGAAGACTACCTCCTCTAATTCACCAGGGGCCTCTATCTCAATATATTTTATGTAGAGGTGCCACTGCAGCTTTCATTTTTATATCCAAAACCTTTCTTTGGAAACTAGCATCTGCCTCTGTAAAATAGACCAATTTTAACATCACACACAAAACCTGCTTTTGGTGCTTCCTACTCCCCATTTGGATATAACTGTTCCCTTCTTATGAAATTTCATGGATAGACAGAATTTTGGGAAATGACTCAGGTCATCTAATCCAACTCTCCTTCCCTGACGCACTAATCTCAGGACCAACGATATCTTTGACAGCCTCCCTCTCAGAGTCACAGAGCTTGTGGAACCTAAATCATTAAGTTGGTTCAGCCACCTGGCTTCCCAGGAAGTCACAGAAGAAGCCCAGCCAGAGAACAAGGAACTGACTGAAATGGTTGCTAATCCTAAGGTTAAGTTACTTTGCTTATCATTAATGAATAGCTAGAAGTGAAAGTGAGTCCTGTACTTTGTATCATAGTTGGCACTTTCCCCTGAGGCCTCATATCATAATCACATGGCATTTTAAATTCTCTATGTATTAGATGTGAGCTCACTGAGGACAGGGAGCCTATTTTAGCATGGACCTTACAAATAGTTATCAATGGCAATGTCACAGAGGTGAAAGGGATCCTGGGTTCTTGAATTCTAATCCTAACTCTTCTATTTGAATACATTAAATTTGAGCAATTCAATTCATTTTCAGGTTTTATTTTCCCATATGTAAAATGGAATGGTGGAGCACTGATGTTCCATGATAAGGCAGGGAATAGGTGCAGAAATATGGGGAGCTGGAGAAAATCTTCCCCCAATCCATGTCCATGTACAACACACATAAGAAAATGGGACTTCAAAGCACTTTAAAGACACAGATGCCTATGACTGCTTCTTAAATTAAATACGCTCTGATTTTCATTTTATCATGACCAGAACTCTGACCTTGCTTCTACCAGTATCTTCTTTTCTCTTTCTCCAATGATCACCTTAACTCCCTCCTTTTCAGATGTACTTATGCTGTGTAGACACCAATAGGACAACATAGGGATAGAGTTGAGGAAAAAGCAGGGAACTAAGTATAGGGATCTACACATCACAGTAAAGCTGAAAGGAGCGTGGTCAAGTGAAACCAGTCTCTTCCAATTACAGACTGTAGTCCTCTTCAATACGAAAAACAGAAAATCCCACACACCACACTAGGCATAGCATGCAGGAGGCTGACTCCAGATCTTTTTAAAGATTTGCCTGGGTTATTTGGCAAATGATGTTCAGATCTATCTGGTAAAAATTATATCACCAGGAAGTCAGACAGCAGGAAAGGAGATGAATTAAAAGACAGAACAAGAATTATAGAAGAAACTGAGTGGAAAAAGAGAGAGGAATTATTGTTCCTAATGAGAAACTAAAAATTTTCCACCAGACGACTGTGACTCTTGGCTAAATGGCCTATGTACCATGTGAATGAAAATGCAGGGTGAATGGGATATTCCAGAAAGATGAGCCTTGTGTTTTCTCTGCCTGCAAGGGCCACCAGTTCAATTCAGGCCTTCCTGCATCACTGACTCAATAGATCACCCTTAGGAGGCAGTCATGCCCTCTCCACAGTTCAGAAAGGGTGGAGGGCTAAAACTTAAAATTCCTCCTTTCTGGACACAGCCCCACTGCTGACCCTCCTGGATTTGTCAATCTGAGGCCAGAGTTATCATTTGTAAAGTAGCAGTAACAGATTTCTTCATTATCTTTGAAGCTAATTCAAGATACAGAATTTTTCATAGTTTCAATAGCTGCCAACCTTATACTTGCTAGATTACATTTCTTGAACAAAACAATTGCCCTCACTTTCTCATTCTTTCTTTATTGCCCAGAATTAATTATTGCACTTGAAGATACTCTTGTGGGATCCCTTCTATCCTTAGGATGTATGATTCTAAGTAACCCGGAGCTTAATCAATTCCTTTGAACCAAAAGAGCTGTTATGCCAAATCAAAGAGGTATCCTTTTAGATGACCCTGCTCACCTTTCAAAAATTATCAAATCTCACCCATAAAGCAAGGCAACATTTTATCAAACATTGCTAAAAAAATTTCATGCAGTGACCTCTTTGGAGTTTATGGGATGAGAAAATGTTAGTGATAGAATTCATTTGATTCTCAGAGATGGGATTGTTAAAGAGAGAGAAAGAGAAAAGTAATTTATTATTTTCCTTTATTAAAACCTGTAAAGGAATCCCTGATTCCTCTGGTTGAAAGGGGAGAAAAGGTGTTAGCAGTGGCTGCTCTCATCTAATTGAATTTGAAGCCTCTGTGATACTTAGTATTCATAAGGGACTGGATGACTGATGAAGAGCAGACCATAATCCCAGCAGGTTGGGAGGCTGAGGCTGGGAGATTGTGAATTCAAAGCCAACCTCAGCAACTTAGTGAGGCACTTAGCAACTCAGCAAGACCCTATCTCTAAATAAAATACTAAAGAGGGCAGGGGATGTGACTCAGTGATTTAATCCTCAGTACCTGTGTTCAATCCTCAGTACCAAAAAAATAAAATAACAGAATGTGTGACAGATACCATTGCCCTGTATACATGTATGAACGCACAGATGGTGTGACTCTACTTTGTGTACAACCAGTGAAACAATAGCTGTACTCCATTTGTGTTCAATGAATCAATAAGTAAATAAAAAAATAAATAAATAAAAAATAAAAGAAAAATAAAAGAAAGAAAAAGAAAAGAAAAGAAAAGAAAAGAAAAGAAAAGAAAAGAAAAGAGCAGAGCTAACCAGCCCTCACATGGACAGCCCCCATGAGGGAACAACTGTGATTCTGGCACAATGGACCCAGGAACTGGTGAGACAAAACATTTCCAGGATTCCTCCCAAGAAGTGGGACATCATAAACTGACTAGTGCATTTTGAAAAGTCAAGCACAAAGATATTTCAATTGTGTGTGAGAAAAAAAAGTGTCATCTCCTGAGGAAATAACCATTACAATAATTTCAGAACAGCTATTTCAGGAAGACAAAAATCAACTTCTTATTTGGGGACACAATGTCCATATTCAACAAACAGGTAAAAATAGTTCAGTTTGGGATTCAGGAGCAGCACAAAGATCTGTATGAAGCAGTTGTCTCAGTTCTCAATTTCTCTTTTAAGGTATTCCTTCTAGAAATGAGAAAGCAGTCAGTAAAGTAGAATTAGAGTGAGGAAATAACCTGAGTTTCCTTTTTCTTTTCTATCAACCACTAATAAAATTGATAATGGTCAAGATAAAGGGATTTGGGGAAGATGTCTCTAGAAGGGAGAGAGAACTGACCAACTAATTACATTTTCTTTTTTCCTTCTTTTTAGTCCCAATAAGAAAAACAAAAGTCAAATGTTACAAACACCAACACAGCAAGAAAACATGCAGGAGAAAGCTAACTTTAGGTTAAGAAAAAGGAAAGGAAAAAACAGCACCAGTTTGTTTGTTTTTCTTAAAGAGCTGGCAACAGGGAGAAAAAGCAGATACTTTCAAATGACACAGATAAGAAAGGAATATCTCTCTCACATCTGTTTAAATTCCACGAATGTAAATAAAACAAGTACAATGTGCCAAGGATTTTCTGAAGCACAGTTTTAAATAATATGAATTAAAATACAAAAAACTGGAAAGGGTAGGGAGGAGACCTGCAACATTAGCCAGAGCTTGCAAGAAGGAAATAGACATCCATAGTCCACACTCCTGTAACTTTCCCCAACTAACCGGCCAGGAAACCACACAACTGATATGATAAATACTTCCTGCCACCACACAGAAATCTTAACACTACTTCATGAATATAGAACCAAGCTATTATTCAACCAACACATACATACTGAGTATTTAAAACTACTATCCCAGTTGATATATTTGGAAGGAATATGGTTGTTGATGACCCAACTGAGACCTACGGACCCTAATAAAGCATTATTTTTAAATCATATTTTAATGCCCCAGATATTAAGAATAATCATCCATCTAATAATCACCCAGATCTGAAAGTCCCTACTTTAGAGATGCAGAAATAACTAAGACCATTCTTGGTTTCAAGGAGCTCACATAAAAATGACAGAAGAACTAATTTCCTGCTATATATGCTCAGAAAAGGGAAAAATGATGAACTTCTTGGGAGTTGTAGAGGGCGTGAAGAAGGTCACATAGAAATAGGTATGTTTTTGTTAGGATAGTTATGATTCGAACATGTAAAGAAGGAAAAGGAAAAGTTACCACCATAATTAGTAATAAGAATAAACACATATCTATTGTTTGCTGGGATCAGGCCCTGTTCTTGGCACTTGACATCAGTCATCTGTTAAACTTAACCTAAACCACACAAGTAGTCCTATTGTTTCCCCATTTTGCAGATAGGAAGACTAAAGCTCAAAAAGCTGATATACGTTACTCACAGTCACACAACTAGAGATTAGAGAAGGTAGATGTTAGTCTTTTATCTATCCTAATCCAGAGCCTGCATGCTTCTCAGGAAGAATAAACAAGGACAAGAGATGCAAGAGAGTCAGATGCTGTTCCCTTGGCTGGAAGGTGACAGAGTTGGGGGAGATGGAACTGGAGAATGTGAACGGAAGTGAGGCTGCATTAAACTATGTGGGCTTTATTCAGTAGCAAGGGGAGATCACTGCCTCAGCAGAGAATGCTACAATAAAAGCTACACCTTAGGTTTTAGGCTATGAATCACGAATTATATCTTACAATCTGAAATGATAAAATCAAAAGTTTGAAGAGTTTCACCCTGCCTTTACAGACACACACACAAAAAGTGTGGCTAGGAGCCAGGCAGAACTGCCGCCTCATAACTGTTCAGGCAAATTCCCAACATGCCAGGCCTCGGGGAAGAGTCTATGGAGCAGGTCTTCAGAGAAAAGCAGTGTCTATAATCCCACAGGACAAGCACCTACTCTACTCATCCCTGGAGCTGTCCAAATCTGGCATAAGGAGAAACCTGGGAAATGCAGCATCCTCTGGAACCGGAGGCCATCCCTTGGGCTGAGGGCATAACAGGACAGGCACTAGATCCAGCCTGCACTCCTGACTTCCAGGCCTGTGCTCGTTGCATCAACTCATAGTGCTCTGCTACCAAATACATGACACTGAGTAAGCTCCTTTCCTTTTCCGGGAATTCCCTTACTCATCTGTGCAAAAAGGAACTTAACTCAACAGGTCTCAGATATCACAATTTTCAATCCTTCCTCTCTGACATACCAGCATAAAGAATCTGCTTCCATTGGAGGATCACTAACCAGGATTTGGGGGACAAGCAATACTTCCCATGAGCTTCAGCAGTTCCTATACTTTCTAGCTAAAAATAACTGTACTTTTTTAGCTCTAAGAAGTCTTTCAATCATCACAGAATTCAATTTGGCCTAGGATTATACTTTTAACTACAAACTGGATCACTAATGTCAAAAGTAATTCAGTAATAGGAGATAACATGATCAGACCCATGCACATGTAAAGAACTCAACCTATCAGTGAGTGAACGCCCCAGGATCCAGATCTGTCAAAGCCTGAGGATGTCACTTTATCACTCAGGAAATTTGTTTTAGTCTCAAATGTTGGTATGTATGTATTGTGCTTATGAGTAAAATCCCCTGGAGGGTGAGCAAAAACTAATATTGGGGAGTTTTTGTAGTACTCAGGGGAAGAAAGAACTATGATGATGCATCTTTCAATTGTTAACAAACTCCAATCACCCAAAACAAATTTCTAAAGGGGTAAAAAAATTTCCTTTTTGAGAGATTACAATTATGTGCATCCAAGAAACTTTGCCTGTCAGAGTAGAGGTGAAATAGGAAGGAGACACAAGGCTGCTTCTGCTCCTAGAAACATTGCTAGTAGAGCAGAAATGAACACATGATGCCAAATATTTATGAAAGGATTTCTTAAACTTCATTGGTTCATCAGACAGTGCCCATTAGTATAACCACAGTGGTGTCCATGGGTGACTTGCTCTTTTAAACAATTAATTACAAAATTCTGAGGCCTGATAAATCTGTCTTCACCTTCTTTGACCTCCAACTAGGGTACAGAAGCAGGGGAATGGCTGACAAATGTTAACATTCATAGTTTAGCAAACATAATTATGGAACCAAAGAAACCCACATATTGACATTTACCTCATGGTTATTTTTATATGGCCAAACATGAATATGCATTCCTTCCCCAGACCTGAGAAAGGAAAATTTGTCCAATATGTGTGACCAAATCATCAGCAAGATGTCCAACCTCAGATCTGAGACTCCTGGGAAGACCATGCTACAGAACCACCCACATTCTGCTTAGGGATTCTTTGCTGTCAGGTACTCAAGATTCCCTCTCTGTCCAGAATTGACTGGTTTCTGGAAGACCACTCCAAACTGCCTCTCACTTAAAAGAAAGGAGGGTTATACTTTACACATGTCTTAGCAAATCCAATAGGAGGCACAAGAAAGCAGGAGACAAGTCCTGGAAAGGATTCAGGCTTTCTTCTCCTTTCCTGCCCAAGGCACAAGTCTAGTGAGCTCTGGGACCTAAGCTACAAACAGCACACTGGGAGTTAAAAGTCTCAATTGAGACTTCACAACTCATCTGACAGTTGTAAACCTGAGAGCCTTATGGCCTGTGAAGGCAGAGACCTTGTGGAATAAGGTGCTAAAGGCATGTGAATGTCAGAAGATGATATGTAATTTCTTCTTAGATGCAGCCTGGTCCATCTCGCAGCACTACCAAGTAATCCCCAGAGCTGTTGCTCCTCCAACAGCTGTGGAAGAGACATTGCTATACTGACATAGAAAGTCAGAATGTGGGGAGAAAGTGTGTAAATTTGGAGTAACATGGGTGAATGGGCAGGTGTGAAGAAATTCATTTTAAATTCTCTCTGAAGTATCCAGATAGATCTTCACAATCGTGGATGTGGGAAATAATGCCAATTTACACTATATGCCTCCCGACACTAACTTCAGGGATGCTCAGTATGCAAAAATAAGAGCCCTGGGCATCTGATGTAAAAAGTCATCATTCATAGATACTTTATGAGAGCCCCTCAGAGCTTCACCTCCCCCTAGCATTCCTCTCCTGTAACCTTGGAGCTTTACTTTTTTATAGAAGCGGAAAAAACACATTTGTTTAGGAACACGTTTACTTTTAACTCTGCTATATCTTGAGAACACTCTGTTAAACTTACCAGAAAAAAATGCAAACTGCAGTATAGAACGGGTGAGGGAGAGAAAACAGAGATGGGAATGGTTATATGCCACGAATGATCCTTGAGAAGAAAACTTACAATAGACCCAGCTGTGTTAAATGAGTGCTTAAAATATTATCCAATCAGTACAGCCTTCTGTTTGAGAGCAAAGTTGATGTTTAGGGAACGAAGACTTGCCCAAGTTCATCTAGTATTAGTTACAAAGCTTGGGCCAACAGATGTCAAGATTCATAAATATGAGACATATGCTTAAGAAATCCACTCTGAAAGACTGCAGAGCAGAGATGACCCGAGAAGTACGGAGGACTCAAGAGCGCATCGAAGAGCCACAGGGGGCGTAAGTGTGGAAACACGCGCCAGGGTACCTTGATATAGGCCCGCTGCAGGTAGTTGTAGGGCACTCTGCGCTGAAAGTCGCTGCGCACATCCTCGCTGACGCGGTGTCGGGACGCGGGTCCCCCGAGGCGCTGAGTCTCACAGCTGCGGTAGCAGCGCGCCCGCTCCAGCAAGGCGCGAAAGAAGGGCAGCTCGGCCCCGGGGCCAGCACCGGGGGGCACGAGAGGGCGGCGCGCGGCGCAGTGGCGGGCACAGCGCGTGCGGGTCTCCCGCAAGCGCCCGTGGCTGCGCAGCGCCGCTTCTAAGTCGTGCACCGCTTGATCATAGTCCCCGTTGTAATAGGCAGCCACGCCGCTAGCGTAGAGCAGGTCGAAAGGCTGCAGAGGCCCGCGCTCAGGCTCTAGTTCCTGGCGCCCGCTGTCCGGGGGGCCGCCACACAGCGGCGGCGGTAGCAGCAGCAGCAGCAGCAGCGACGCCCAGATGCGCTCCTGCATCCTCTGCAGCAGAGAGGCGCGGGACCGCCCCGCTCCGAGACGGCTCCGCGGCACCTCGCGACCGGCCCCTCTCGCAACTTTGCAGGCAAGCGCGCCGGTCCCGCAGCAAGATCTGGCTACCCGACAGCCCCAGGTGACCGCCGACGCTCCTCGGACAGAGAGGCGGAGGCTCTGCCCGGCCCGCCGCTCTTAAAGGGACGCCCACAGCTCACACGCTCCTCCTGCTGCTCCAGCCTCGGCAAGCCGCGCTCCCAGGCTTTCAGCCGCAGCCGCGGGGTTGCCAGACCCGGGCCGCACACAAGTGCCAGGCAGAGAGCGAGCGCCGCTTGAGGCCAAACCCGGGGGAGGAGCTTTACACGTGGGTTCTGTTCTAGGTTGCAGAAGCGGATATTATTACTCTATCTTTTTTAGAGACCAAAAAAAAAATCGTTTTAGTGAGGTTAGGGTCTTAATCACTTTTTGGAATCAGATCTTACAGTCTGGGCGGTGTCTGTCTTTTACCTTCTCGTCCCATTTTGTGTGAATCTGTGAGTTCGTGGACTGGGGCAAGAAAGAACAATAATCATGCTACTTCTGTGTCTGCCTTACAGGACAGGGAACAAGAACGCCTAGAGCAAGGAGAAACTACTTAAGGCCCTGCCGCTGTCAGTTTTCCGGCTGTGTAACCGTGAGTAACTGAGCCTCAGTTTCCTCATCTCTTAAGATAGCCAAACGTTCACATGTCAATTGGTATTCAGATATAAATACTTGTACGAACTGAACAAAGACTCATTTTAATAAATCTAGTACTTCCAGTACTTAAGCAATGAGCATGAAGACTCGGACTGGGAAAACTAACAGAAATAGCTGCCAGACTCCAAGAAACTAGCTGGAGGTGTTTCTGTTCCTCGGTTTCTCCTCTGCCATAAATACCTTTTTAGAAGAGGTGTTACCCTCTTTCCCGTCCCTTGGCAGCACACTCAGGAGTCATGCAAGCTTGTGTGCTGGGCCCTGGACGCCAGCCTGCTTCCTGGGGGCATTCCTTTTGTCTCTTAATGCCTGTGGAATTTCACCAAAGTCTCTTGTCATTTGGATGATGAGCGGAAGAAGGGCAATGGGAAGAGACCACATATAACATCCAGTTGATCTGAATTTCCCAGAAAAGTTCTGTGTGACCACTGCGCTGAGGAGGTTGCCAGAGTTTCTTGTTCATTCATTTTGTTGGGTTTGGTCACTCTGGCAATGAATAGCCTTACCTATGCAACTCTGAAGAATTATGTTCATATTGTATTTTTTTCCACCAAACCTCACTAATTTGTCTCATCCTACTGATGGAAAAGCTCCAGTTTGGAGCTGAATGTATACTAAATTCCTTGGATATTCAGTGTTCCAGAATTAATACTGGGTCATTTGCCCAGACTTTTTCTCTAGGGATTGTCTCTGTTGTCAGATAACTCTGCAGTCTAGAGTTATCAATCCACTTGTGGAAAGTTTTGAAACACATTAGATAGAAAGTACTACTGTGGGACTGTGGTCAAAGTACCCAAATGCTTTGCTATATTTTATCTCTATATTAAGAAACATTTCTATATCATCTATTAGCATAGAGTCAAAAGCATTTAAGGTGGGCTGGAGTTGTGGCTCAGGGCTACAGCACTTGCTTGGCATGTGTGAGGCCCTGGCTTCCAACCTCAGTACTACATATAAATAAATAAATAAAATAAAAGATACATTGACAACTAAATAAATATATATATATACATATATATGTATATATATATTAAAAAAACTGTATGGTTCCTTAAAAAAAAAAAGCCTATAATGTCTCAGTCACACAAATATCCTGCTGGTTTCCAATGTGGCTATGACTAGTCAAGACTTTTGCATATCCTACCATCTTATTTCCTTCTGCAAAACTCCTACTTCATTTTAGGAAAGCATTTAATTAGCATACCGGTTTCTCCTGAACATTTCAAAGACCCAAGGAACTTAAAGTATTAATTCCTTATTCTTGCTCTGAAAGATTCTGATTTCACTGGTTTGGGAATATGACTTAAAACTTGGGATTTTTTAGAAGTTCCCTAATGACTCTAGTGTGAAGGCAGGGTTGAAAACCATTGGTCTAGAGAAAATGCCTCATGCCAAGGAGTAAGTCTATGAACTGGAGTTCCAGGTGCTGTGGAGGACTCATGAGTCAGAGATATGAGAGTAGGAGGCATGACTTTGTGTCACCTCTTAGATCTCTCCTCCTCAGGAAAGTCAATCTTGTTTTCCTTTTAAGCCTGGACCAGGTCAAAAAGTTTATGACCATCAAAAAGTTTATTACCGTATGGTGATAAGAGCCATGCAGTGCAGAGATGTTGATTTACAGTCACACTCTGCCCAATGTACCTACTGTGTGGAAAGACACAGTTCTCCAATAGTTTCTTGCACTCTTTAACTTCTTACTTGATATGCCAGGAATATACTTCATCTCTAGCTGGTCCATTTCTTAGACAGCTAACAGGACCCCATCTTAGAATGCCTGACTTTGTTGAATTATAAAAAAGCTGACTATTTAAAAAACACACAGAAACACCCAGAGGCCTTGGCATTTTGAAGTAGAATCAAGACTGGGCCTTTATGTTTTTGCCAACTTCTCAGGACATTCTGATATTTACCAGAGTTAGAGAACCACTGCTTTAGTGATTTAAAGCAGTAGTTCTCAACTGTGAATTATTTTGCCTACCCAGAGACATGAAAATGTCTGGAGATATCTGTGATTGTCAACTAGGGGGTGGGGGAAGGGAACAGTCATACTATTGGTGTCTGGTGGGTACAAAGACAGGATGGCGTTGACTGTCCCATAAAGCAGAACAGCCTCCCACAAAAAATAATTACCCAGGCTTCAGTGTCCATAGTTCCAAAGTTGGATACTTGAAGAACCCAGGACAGAACATAAGTGGCACTGTAAGCCTGTCTAATTCCCTCATTCTACAAATGAGGAAACTTAAGGATAGGCAATGGCAGGAGGAGAATGCTTTATTTTAAATATATATATATATATGTTAAATGTCATGGAGCACTGGGTAATAATATTTTTGTGAATTCCTTCTTTTTCCTAAGAGAAAGAAAGAAGTACATGAAAGAAAGAAGTTATGATTTGAAAAAAACGCCATTGGAAACATAAAATGTTCAAGTTTCCGCTAAGATAGATAGGAACTGGGAGCCTAAAATTTCACTTTTGTTCCCCTTTCTTTACAAATTCAAAGAACAGCCAAAGCACAAGAGAGCCCATCCAAAAACTTTAAAAGGGATCCAATCATTTCCCTGTTTATTATATTTGGAATGAGTCTTGACAGAAGCTTGAATTTCCTTTTGACTTCTGTTTACAGGTCAACAGCTTCATTTTGCCCCTTTGTTTTAGGGAACTATCAGCAGAAAGGAAAGGAATTTGACAAGAGAAGATCTTCAAATGCTTCTTAATTTCTCCAAATCAGCTCAGCTTTTTAGACCTGAACTTTTTTTCTCTTTCCTACCAGATCCTCATGGAAGAATGAAAAGTATACTCAGACTTCAGTATTAGCTTGAATCAACACTTTGCATAAGCAAATCTGATATTAGTTTATTTTGATCATGTGTAAACCAGGGCTTTTGCTTGCCCCAAATGTCTTTGATTCCTTTGAAATGAAAGGGATAATTCTCACTGTGCAACAACCCAACCCGTGTTCAGCTGCTGTTGATGCTGGCGACAAGGGAGTTGTTTTGAAGACTTTTTTTTTCTTACGCAAATAAGATCATCTGAAGACTTTTTTTTCTCCAAAAATGTTAGTGTGAAAGGCAATCCACCAGCAATCTGTCAACATAAGAGAGTGAGAGAAAAAGGCCTCCCTGGAGGAAGAGGTTTTTTTGTTTTGTTTTGTTTTAAGAAAAATTAATATTTAACTTACATTTAAAATCAAACAGGGGCTGCCACATTCCAGAACTGTCTGTTCCTTTCCAGTTTCTTTAATAGCTCCATCCCTGTGCTTACCTTAATTCCTGATTGAGCTTTAAAATTCCAAATCAAACAGAGCATGCAAACACTCTGTCCTCACACTCATGTCATGAAAGACATTCTAACTTCCTTCCTTGGAAGACTCACATTTAGTTGAAAAAACTAAAAATGGGGGTGGCATAAAGCTAATTATTCCCAAGATAATTTAAGCTGAAAGCACAAATCATATTGAAGCCCAGCAACTGAGTATAAAGCTAGTTGTTTTTTGCTTTTGTTTTTGTTTTTTTCACGAATAGTAAGTCCTTTAACTTTCAAGAGCATCTTTGAGTAAGGTAATACTACTGTCATTTTGCTATTGAAAAAAAAAATTAGGCTTATAAAGGAGAAATAACTTGCCTGCAGCCACAGTTGGCAAGCAATAGGACCAGGATTGGAGCCTAATTAGTTCTTTTTTCAATGCACTATATCGCCTCCAAGGTCTACAGTATCTTCCTATCTTCTGTCAAAATTCTCTTTTGATTCAACTTGTATAGAGCACATTATTCTTAAATCACTAAATTTGTCATACGTGCATCATTCAACTATAATCACAGACCCACAAAAATGTTCTGCCAAATAAATATGGAGAAAGGTTATGTGTATGTAAAGCCGTACATATTGGACAGAGACTGAATACAACTGTAAGCTCAGCTTGATAGGTGACGTAAGACATATAAAAACAGCCATAATAACAGAAGTAAATAGGTCGTTGTTTATTACTCTCCAAAAAAGATGCCAGATCACTGCACGGTTTCAAGAAAACAACAAAAAACAAACTTTATCAAAACTTCTGGGAGAGAACATTCTGTTTGCATAGAGTAATCTGTCATCTGTGAAAACTTTCATGTCCTTCCTACCTTTGAATCCCCTTCCCATCTCCATCTCTACTCTTCTAACAGGGGTTCACTAACCCCACAACTCATGTTCAGCTCTGCCGTAGGCTATGAGGATGGAGTCTGGTCCTAGCCACCCGGGAGCTGAAGGAGGCTTTGTCTCACCTCAGAGCAAGCCCCACTGTTCTACTGGTCTGCTTTGCCTTTGAATGCTACTTTAGAAACTGTATCTTTTGTGTTTTCTTGTTTGGAAATATTAGAGTTGATAATCAATTCTTTTCTCAACTTTAATTTTGTACCACTTGTGTGCCCCATAAATGGAAGAGATAAATATCCAAATATTACCTTTATTGCTGAGAAAGCAAGTCTGACGAACATGGGCTTTAATCTGCAGAGAATGTTCTTCCTATTATTACCTGTGCCAAGCTCAACCTCAAATTAAACCGTCTGCCTCCTCCGGGGACAAACTGGAGAAGGACGAAACACTGTTCTGAAAGTTCCCTTATTGAGACATTTAAAGAAAATGAGGGTTTCCCTTCAACATAAATAGAATAATTAGCTAGCATCCTATTTCCTCTGAAAAGGACAATTGTCTTATTCATAGAACCAGCCCTTGTTCCCAGGTGTCAGACATTAACAGCCCCTAGTTCTTGCTAACAGATTCCTTGAGGGTAAGCTTCATCTCTCTGCTCATCATCCACATGTTTCCTTGTTATAGTTTGGATGTTAAGTATCTCCCCAAACCTCCTGTGTTAATGCATGAATGCTTGGAGGTGAAGTGATTGAATTGTGAGAGTGTAACCTAATCAGTTCACTGAAGTTCGAATGGACTGACTGGACGGTAAATATAAGCAGGTGGAGCAAAGCAGGAGGAGGTAGGTCACCCAGGGTCTGCTCTGGAAAGGTTCATCTTCCCTGTGACTCCTTCCCCACTTCCTTCTCTCTCTGCTTCCTGGCTGCCATGAATGGAGCAGTGCTTCTCTACCATGCCCTTCCGCTAACATGTTCAGCCCCACTGGGATACAGAGCAATGAATTCAACCTACCATGGACTAAATCTCTGGACCTGTGAGTCAAAATAAACTCCCTCCTCGAAGTTGGTGAGTATTTGGATGATAGCAACACAAAACTGACCAACACACTACATCTTAATGCCGCCTAGATACTGACTGCTGTGTTATCCTGCATTTCATCCTGTTGCCTGTGCACCAAAGCGTTCTGACCACTTGTCAACACCTCTCATCGGGTCTACCTCCCTGCTTCTAACAGGGCTCCCACACTGAAAATCTACACTGGGTCCTGGCCTAGCTATAGCAGAGCTGTGGACAAGATAGAGAAGCCCACCTCAGAACAATTATATCTTATACCAAAAAAAAAAAAAAATGTAGGCTACTGTAGTTTTTGCAATACTGTGTTGGCAATCTAGATGGAAAGCTGAGAATGCACAGGAAGAAATCCAGATGAATGAACTCCATGGGAAGAAAATTCAAGTTGATTTCCTCACAGCATTGAACTTTCATCTTTGTTCAGGTTCTGAGGATTCTAAGCTGGAAACATTTTGTGATGTTTCTTTCCTTCTTGCAGGCAAAAGATGGGAAGGAGTTAATACTTTACAAATGAAGAAATGTGGATATAAAAAGTTTTTTAAAAAGTCCACAAAACAAATGAGTCAGGGAGATTTATGTGACTTGAATCCAAACCCAGAAATAACCTTCCTGAGGGCCTCACCTTCTCATCAGGGTCTCCAGATGGGAATTCCTTTCAGCACTGCCCACAGGTGGCTTTGTTCTAGTCACCTTCTCTAACCTTCTGAAAACCTTCCAATTCATCCTCGGATGAGACCACAGGGAAATCAAAAGGGTCAAACACTGGAGCAGTAATGCCTCAGTTGCTAAAACCCCTTAGTTCATCTGGGTGGCTGGGCTGTCTCTCTCATTATTCTAAGCTGCCTGTCCATACTTAACACCTTTTCCTCTGTTTTGACCTTTCTCCCCCACAATCCGCATCATAAATCCCACAGCCTGAATCTGCACCTGGCCTGTACCTCTGCCTCTCTGGATGCCTCTAAATGACCCTCACAGGACTATTGAGCTGCTTCTTTGGTTCTTTCTAGTGCTTCATAGATACTTAGAAGCCTACCCATCTGGAGGATAAGGTTCTTCCAAGTCTCAGAAGGTACATGGTCCTTCTCTACTGTTGGCCTCACAAATCTCAGTAGCTCATTGAGAGTCTTTCCAGTGACAAATTAGGATAAATTATTTTTGTGGTAATAAAATGACATAAAACATAATTGATTTTGAGACTAACTAGTTCTTGCTCTGTTGTCCAGGCTAATCTCCAACTCCTAGGCACAAATGTTCTTCCTGCCTCAGTTTCCCAGGTAGCTGGAATTATAGGTAAGCACCACAACACCTGGTTAATATTTTTATTTTAAATATATATCTAAAACATCAGCACCTCATTTTTTTTAACCAAAACATGATTTGAGTCACAAATTTTAACAGCCTATGTGATTTATACCAAATATAGAATAAAGAGTAATTAATCAACTATAAAGGGGTGTGTGTGTGTGTATATATATATATATATATATATAGTTGGAAGGGAAAGAGATAATTTTGCTTTGCTTTTCAATAAAGGAATGCATCTTGCATTCATTCTGCCAAAATTTCATATTGCTCAGTAAACCTTAGTGATCAAAATTAAATTTTAAAATATTGGGCTGGGGTTGTGGCTCAGTGGTAGAGTATTTGTCTAGCATGTGTGAGGCACTGGGTTTGATTCTCAGCACTGCATATAAATAAATAAAATAAAGGTCCAGTAACAATTAAAAAATTAAATTATCAAAGCTAATGAATCAAATGTACAGGCTATTCAAACTGATCTCTTTTTCTTTTGCTCATTGTAGTGATTTCAAACAATTCTTTCAAACGAAAAAACATTGGCAGAATCTGTAGAACCCACCAGTGTGGCTCTGCTGGAGAACTTGTCACTTGTCGAATTTGAATGCTAAGTGTTAGATTCTGAATTCACTATTCATTTGACTCCCTTGGAAACAGAGTCCAGGTTTCTGATTACCTGACCACCTGCTTGTTGCCAGCCAGGCAGGGCAATGGCCTTGGACCCAGTTGTCCTGGTCCCTCCTGCTATGTTCATAGCCACATACTACATCTCCTCAGCAGTACCTGACCAGGTATATTTTGCCCAAATGGAAATTTATTCAAAGATAAATTAATCATCCCCTTAAACTTTTTTGGAGGAAAGAGATTTATTATCTCTCCAGTACTGTGTCTATGTGCTAGCAAACAATATTTGAATGAGCAAAAAGAAGTTATTTCAAAAGAGGTGTGCATGTAAAATGACTGAGTGGGAAACTAGAATACCTCAGATCTGGTCTGCTTCTGCTCTGAGTTAGTTGTGATACATTGGGCAAGTCACTTCTCTTTGGGCCTGTTCCCCCCATCAGTGAAGGAAGGAAGGTGTGGAACTAGATCTCCAATACCCTTTCTAACTCTCTGAGTTCTCTGATTTATTCATTTTAAAAATATCATTATTTAAATATCATTAAAAACTATCACATTCCTAGAGGTCCTCAAAACATTGCTCCCCACCTCCCTCTATATGTGGAATAAAGCTAAACATTAGTTCCCAGACAAATTTCTAAGCTCCCTCTGGGGTGGTTAAAAGTCTCTGCTTACTCAGAGCGTGTTGATTTTGCCTAGAAGTATCAGCTGGCCTCAGCCAGCAGAGCAGGAGACTACTGTTATTGTTTTGAGCCAAATCGTAGCATAGTAACCATTCTGGGCACTACAGAGTGGATCCATATGCCCCAGCTCTCTGGGAACCTCCCTGCCTGAGGCTGTCCAGCCTGCATTCTCCCTCTGTGTCTCTGCAAGGGAATGAAGAATAGAAAGAGGATCCAGAATGGAAAGAAAATAATGAGTATAGGCACAGCTACCCTAGTATCTCACCCTATGTAACAAAGGGAGAGGCTAAAAGCCAAAAACCATGATGAAGTGGCTCACCTGAAAAAAAAAAAAAAAAAAAAAGAATAAACGGCGAAACCAGTCACTTCTCCAATCATGGAATCTGACCTTCTCACCACTCTCTCTTAGAGAAATGCAGAATGTAAATAGTAAACCAGCCTGGGACAATTTATGGTGGGGAATAGGGGTTACTTAATATTTAAAATAAACTGAATTAACTCCAAAGTATTTTCAAACTTTTAATCACTAATTTTGAAGTATTATAAAAATACACATGTGTAAGCTTAAAATCTTTTTAGAAAACTCCTTTCTTTTTATTTGAATGATTTAAATTGGTTTTATAAAATCTATATTTCTTCTCCTCATTTCAGTTCTAATATACAAGAAAATCAATAACTTGATATTCTGCCTCTGAAAGACTGCCCAACCTTGGGTACTACCACTAAAAAATATAATCATAAGTTGATTCGTTAAAATGAAGATGAAAGAAATTGTAGTTAATTTCCTTCAAAGTAGACACCTTGAGATGCTATATGCTGATCCCAAGGATACTACCAGTATCATTTTTGGGGAAGAACTTGTAGAGAATTTCATCGTATTATTTTACAATCAAAACTGAATTTTGGCCCTAAACGGCCTTTCCTTAAACTTATTTTACAGAATCAACTTTAGTGTACATTTCTTTTTTATTCAAGTGTATTTCAAAAGATAAAAAATCACACTTATTTAAAATTTGTGCAGTCAGTGAACCAATTTTCTAAAGATCAGAGGATATCCCTTGGATTCATGAATAATTGCTTCATATATAATAATACTTTTTAAAAAAACATCATTTTAGTTTTTTTTATTCTTTTATTTTTATTATCTATTTTTATGTGGTGCTAAGGCTCAAACCCAATGCCTCATACATGCTAGGCAAGTGCTCCACCACTGAGCTGCAACCCCAGCCATCACTTTAGTTTTTGTATCATGGGATCATTTTCAAAGTCTTCCCACACATGAAAAATGATAGTGATACAGCTGTTGTCTCCCCACCTGGCCTGATCTCCAGGGCATTTCCTGTACTAAAGCTTTTGGTTATGTTGCAAAGCAGGGGAAATTCAGAATCTTGCTTGTCCCTCTTTTTCCTCAACCTCATCAAGTCTCCCTTATTATTGAAAAGGTCAACTTGGAGGAAAGCAACTTTATTAAAGCAATGCAGTTACTTTCTGGAGGCATCCTCTGCAATCCAGACTTTTGCTACACTTTGAGACAAATTTAGTGAAATGCATGTTCAATTGGGGGATCTATGAAAGAGTTGTTGAGTTTCCCTTTCTCTGTCTCCCCACCCCCATCCCTGACACTTCATTTCTGATCTGTCCACAAGAAAACAGAAGACTCCACATCTGAAAGACTGCCAGACCTCAGATTCTGTCACACAAAATGTGAAATTCTCCAGAGATCAGCTTCTGTATTATTGTAGGATAGCAGAAGAGAACAAACAAAAATAGGAGCTTATCCCTGTATTGCACTCCCTACCTCATTTTAACTGTCAGAACTTATGACCCTTCCCTTAGAATATTATGCCATAATTGATCAAGGCTTTCTGATAAGGACGTTGAAAGTCAGATATAAATATTTAATTTTTTTTCCTCAGTGACTTTCCTTTTGGTCTTTCATCTGACATTTTAAGAATGGAACAATGTAACCATATGATGCATTTATTCATAGTTTCTGTTCCTTTTCCCATGGGTATAGCTCAAAACTTTCCAAATTTTCCTGATAATGAAACAGACCATGACCCGAGGGTTTGCTGTTTCATATCCCACAGTGAATCTGGAACTAAGTGAGTAATGAAGTTCAGTGAGCAGTTTTCTAATAGTGGGTAGCCAAAACACACAGCTTCCTGCTACCACACTTACCCACACTCCCCGCTAGTTTCCCTTTCCCCTACAATCTCACACTGACCTACCGGTCAAAGGAAATGTCAAAGAGGTCATCATGGGAACAAAATTAATGGCAACAAGCCTAAAAAACCAAGCTCCCAAGATGCTCTGGGCTATGGGAACATTTCAAGATCATTTCAGCTTTAGACCCTGAGGCCTAGCTTGGAAAGTGACTTGTTAACATACAGAGAGTGATTTTGTGGCTGAATTAGCATAAAAATCACACTTCTGGCCTCTTTTTTGTGGCTCAATGGTTAAGTGCCCCTGGGTTCAATCCCTGGTACACAAAAAAAGGGAAAAAAAGAAAGCTGAAACCTCATCACCTCATCAGTGTATTAATTCAACTTTTGTATTAATTCATCTGATGTATTAATCATTCAGATGGACTACTGGGTGGTGGGGCATGGCTAGAGGAAGCAGGTTCATCTTGTTCCTGACTCCTCTTTCTCTCTCTGCTTCTAGACCCCCAGGAACTGAGCAGCTTTTCTCTGTTATGCCATTGTACCATGATCTTCTGCCTCACCTCAGGCCCAAGGCAATGGAGTTGGCTGACCATCGACTGAGACCTCTGAAACCATAAGACCAAAATGAACTTTTCTTCTTTTAAGTTGTTCTTGTCAGGTCTTTTGGTCACAGCATTGAAAAGCTGCCTAACCCAATACTTGAGGGGGAAAAAGGAATATGATGTTGCTACTTTGAAACTTTAAAAAATCCTTAATTGAAATATGTTGCACATGAAAACACAGGCAGAATCTGTGAAGAAGGCATTCCTGAGAACAAAGAAAACATACAAAATTTCTCATGCGTCCAAATTTGAAAACATCAATATTATTCAACTACATGACTTTAGAAGTTGCGTTTGCTTCTACTTTGCATAGCATTTGTGGTATACTGAAATTACCCAGGAAAAGGTTATTCTTGTTTACTTCTAGGCTACAGGTCAAGATGACCAAAAGAATGAAAAACCAAGCAACTATGATCTAGCAGCATATTATGAAGATGGATCTAACCAGAACAAAGACTCAGGGATGTACTCTGAACAATAATTCAAACCTAAGAAGCAACCAGAAAAATCTTGGAAAAAAAAAAAAAAAACAGAGCCATTGGGCAGATCTAATCAAATTGCCCTTGGAATGTCAGAGAAGTGAGGAAATGTATTTTAATTTTGAATCCCTTCCTTTGAATCTCATCTATCCTTTTTTAGTCTTCTTTACATTTTCAAATCTATCAACATACTCCTAATTGCACAAACCAAAAATCTTAAAATTTTTCTTGAAATCAACTTTCCTTTATGCTCAATAGCTAATCAATCACCATAGTTCATGCAAAATTAAACATATGTCACTCATCCATACCTTTTTCTCTCTGTACCCTGAAGCAAATTACCATAATTTCTCACTTGGTAAATTGCAGTAGTATTCTTAGTGGTGTTCTAGCTCCCTTTCTCTTCCCTGTCAAATTTTTTTCTTTTAACTACACAATTGCCTAAATGCCTATTAACCAAAACATCCTGTAACTAATAAATGATTCCACTAGTTTCCAGGACACAAGAGCAGTATAGAAAAATTATTTGCTTTTCTATATACTAGCAATGAAAAAGTGAAAGTCAAAATTAAAAATAAAGGCCATTTATGCTAACAGTTAAATAAATAAAATACTTAGGTATAAATCAGACAAGGTAGGCACAAGGTTTTATGAAGAAAACCACAAAATGATGGAGGAAATTAGAAAAGATCTAAATAAATAAAAAGATATTCCATGTTCATTGATAAGAATACTCAGAATTGTTAAGATTTCAGTTCTTCCCAACTTGACCTATTGGGATTTCAGCAAACTGTTTTCTAGATATTGACAAATTAATTTTAAAGTTCATATGAAGAGGTAAAAAGACCTTCAAAAGCCAGTACAATATTGAAAAGAACAAAGTTGGAAGACTGACATTATCCAATATGAATACTATAAAGTTATAGTGATAAAGAATGTATAGAACTAGTGGAAAAGTTTAGAGAGCCCAGAAATAGATGCATGTAAATAGAGTCAACTGATCTTTGACAATGGACCATGAACAGCACAATGAAGAAATGGTGCTACAGCAAGTAGTGGACATCCATGTGCAAAAAATTCTAGACACACATCTTATGCCCTTCACAAAAATTAACTCACAGTGGATTGCAGGTCTAAAAGTAAAGTGTACAGCTATAAAACTTATAGAAGATAATATAGAAGAATATCTAGATGACCTTGGGTTTGGTGATGACTGTTTTGATACAAGACCAAGAGTATAATTATGAAAAAAGTTAATAAGCAGACTTCATTATAATTAAAATTTTCTCCTCTGTAAAAGGCACTTTTAAAGAGTAAAACAGGAATTATATCAGAAGAAAAAATTTCAAAAGATATGTCTTATAAAGGACTATTATCCAAAAAATATTCAAAGAATTCTGAAAACTTAATGAGAAAACAAAACAAAAACCACCCAATTTTCTTATTGTTAAATAATCATGTTTTCATTGTACTACTTTTGATCCTTAAAACTTGAGATAACTTACAAAATAAGATATAAATACCAAATAAGTAGATGAAAAGATGTTGCTAATCATGTCCTCAAGGATATGCAAATTTAAACAACGAGATGCCGCTAGATATCTATTAGGATGGCCAAAAGCCAGAATACTGGGGACACTCAGTGATGGCAGGACATGGACTAACAGAAATGCTCATTCACTGCTGGTAGGAATGCAAAATAAAACAGCCACTTAGGAAGACAGTTCTGACAAAACTAAAACACTCTTATCATATGATCCAGCAATTGCCTTCTTAGTATTCATAGAAAGGAGTAGAGACCTGTGTCCACATAAAAGTCTGAAGACAGATGTTTAAAGTAGCTTGATTGTCAAAACAACCAGGGTTTTCTTCAATAGAATAGAGAAACTGTGATACATCCAGACACTGTGATATTACTCAGCACTAAAATGAAATACATTATCAAACCAACTAAAATCATAGAGAAATGTAGTTTACTAATTGAAAGAAACCAATCTAAAAAGAATACATACTATACCATCCCAACAAGTTCACTCTGTACAAAGTCAAACTACAGAGACAGTGAAAGTTCAGTTTTGCCAAGAGTTGTGGGAGGGAGATAGAAAAAAGCAGAGCACAAAGGATTTTTAAGAAAGTAAACATAATCTAAGATACTATAATGGAGGATATGTGCCATTATACATTTGTCCAAATCCATAAAATGTACAATAATAACAAGAGTAAACCACAATGTAATCTATAAGCTTTGGGTGATGTTTTCGTCAGTTTTATGTTGCTGTGATCAAAAGACTTGACAAGAACAACTTAGAGGAGGAAAAGTTTATTTTGGGCTCCTAGTTTCTGAGGTCTCAGTCCATGGATGGCCCACTCCATGGCTCTGGCCCCTGGATGAGGCAGTGCATGACAGGGAAAGGGTACAGCAGAAGGGAAGCTGCACCCCTCATGGCAACAAGGAAGCAAGGAGGAGAAAGGGGCCATGGGGAAGATGCACCCTGCCTGGGCATGCCCTGGTGACCTACCTCTTCCAGCCATGCCCCACCTGCTTAAGGTTACCCTCTGGTCAGTCCATTTAAAGTAGGATGGACTGAAGAGGTTATAGCTCTCATGTTGCAATCATTTTACCTTTGAATATTTCAGTATCAACACAGGAGGCTTTGCAGAACATTTCTCATACAAACTATAATAAATGATAATGGCGTGTCAATGTAGATTGTTTAATTGTAACAAATACACCACACTGGTGAGAGACATTGGCAGGAAAGGCCATGTACCTGTTGGTGCAGGAGTTTATGGGAAAATCTTTGGACCTTCCTCTCCATTTTGTTGTAAATCTAATACTGCTTTAAAAATGAAGCATAAAATGTATATAGTATATTAGAAAGAAAAAGAATTAGAACATATATAGTTTTAAAGAATTTAAACAGTAAAACATTCAAAATCATCATGAATAATTTACCTAATTGAGAAATATTATCTTAAAAACAGTTGCTAGATATTGGTGAAATGTAATGCAAATGAACAAAAAGAGCACCTGTGAAAATGGTAGCATGTGTATATTTTTATATTAAAAATTAAAATTGAGAATATCTTCTTTCATTTCTCATGGCGATATTAGCCAAGAGTTTGCCAAGAATTTCTGCATCTCTAAACCAATCATTTTCTCATCTAAAAATGTAATTCACAGAGGACTCAGTCGAAATCCCCAATAATTTCAAATTAATCATAAAAAGAAACTCAGAAGAAAGTTGCTGAAGGTAAAAATAGAAAGCCTTTGTAATGATGTTAGCACAACTTGTAAATTTATTTAACAACATTCAGTTGTACACTTAAAATGTGTAAACTTCCGTCATGTAAATTTTACTTTAATAAAGCTGTGAAGAAGGAGGATGGTGTGGTCCAGGGGTAAGTCTCAGGCTTAGCATGCACGGGACTGTGTTCAATCTTAGCACCAATTTTTTTTTAAACTTTAAAGGCTGTTAAAAATTGAAAATAAAAACACACTGAAAAATAAAATACATTCCAGGAAAACAAAATTAGTAACATAATGATGGATACAATGAAAACTGATTAAAGTTTATAAAACTATACCAAATATAATTCTTCTGATAATCTCATGTAACAGTTAATAAATAATACAAATAATATTATTTTGTTTTTGTAGACATAAATATTATTTTATCTTTAAGATAAAAGATATTACTTTTTAAATATTTTAGAGGTTAATTTTTAAAAATAATTTTTGAATACTCTATCAGTGGTTTTTAAGAAAACCATTTTTGTGATTAATAAATATTTCAATTACGATAAATATGACCATGTGATTTCTCAGTGTAATATTCTTCAGTGGCTTCCTACAGCAGTTGTGCTTTTGTATATAATCTTTAATTTTTCTATAAGGTCAGGTGTGATTTAGCCAGCACAAAACTCAACTTTGCCTCTTGCAAATACCTCCCTAGTAAATACTTTCTACTTTTAATAAAAGACTCTCATTTTCTTAATCGTGGCACATTTTTCCCCACATAGCTTTTCTTTTAGGAAATCTTCCCTGTCTTTCAGGTATCAGTCTAGACATAACCTTCTCAGAGAGATTTCTTTCTTCCTTGCTTGATTATCTGTCCCTCTCACTGTGAATTGCACAGTACTCTGCTGTGTTCCTTTATGGCACTGACCATGATGTATACACTTATTTGTGTTTGCTTTTTTATCTTTCTCCTTTAATGGTTTTAAACTCCTTTAAACAAAAATCAAATATTTTATTTACTGCTGCAGACCCAGGTGCTTGACATATATCAAAACTGTCAATTCACTAATAAGTTGAAAGAATAAATGAATAAAGTCAATAGAGAAGTAACAAATAATCAGCTGATACACATTCTGAAAACCTCAGGGAAAACCTTTTTTTATTATTGAGCTTTATAGTTACTCACAGTAGTTAGGTTCATCCCAACAAACTCATACGTGAAATTCTGTTTCTGTTCATGATTCACCCTTTCCTCTCCAATTCTCTTTCCCTCCCCATTCTCCTTCCTCTACTCTAATATTCTTTTCTCTTGTCTTTTTTTTAGTGGTTCTTTTTAATTACACATGTCAGTAGAACCCAATTTGATATAATTATACAGCAGGTAATATATCTTTTTTTTT